>PVIH01013282.1:0-59257 GCA_004025045.1 Sigmodon hispidus
CCTGCCTAGAATCCCCCAGTGAGGGGCTGGGGTGTGGCTCAGTGGTAGAGCCCCTGCCTAGAATCCCCCAGTGAGGGGCTGGGGTGTGGCTCAGTGGTAGAGCCCCTGCCTAGAATCCCCCAGTGAGGGGCTGGGGTGTGGCTCAGTGGTAGAGCACTTACCTATCATACTCAAAGGCCCTTGGACACAATGTGAACATAGCAAAGAAAAAGAAAAGGTGGAGGATGGTGAAAATAATAAACATCCTCAGGGAGCTACCACACGGAAGCAGTGATCATATGTGAACAGAGCTCACAGCAAGATAAAAAGCACAAGATGAAACCAGATCTGTTCCAAAGGGATACAAAGGAGTTTCTCATCTAAGAGATGAGCAGGCATGTAGACAGTGCTGAGTCTCTATGTTCCTCCTATTCCCACAACTCTGATCAAGATTCGCAGTCTGCAGAAGAGGTGTAGCCACTGCCCACAAGGAGCTTGACAGAGGTCAGGGTCAAACACTGCAACATCAGAGTCTCTGTGGGTACTGGAGGGGAGGGTGCTGGCCATGGCCAGGCCGAGCAGGATGGGAGCGCTAGCCTAGGTGTGGCTGGGCTAGGCTGAACAAACGGGTTCAAGACAGTGGCGAAAGGGAAATCTGGCTTGGACCCTGCAGCCTAGGCAACACTGCATAAGTATAGAGGTACAGTGCTCTGGGCTCAGAGATTTTGGGTCTTAGGAAAGAACTGGGCTGATGTGAGCTGGTGGGCAGGGACTGTCTGTGATGTTCCTAGAGGAGACACAAGTCTCTGCTCTGCCGTCTGAATGCTGATGTAACTTCTCGCCCTCTGCCATGTTACCACCTTCCATGGCCTCCGCACAGGGACCACTGATGGCCCTTCCTCAGTGTCACTGGGCACTCAGGCTGGGAGTCATGAGAGGTTGGTGGTGGCAAAGCCTGGAAATCATGACTCCAGACAATGCTGGTTCTTCGATAGAGTATCTAAGGGCTTTGCTTGACATGGGTAGCTCAATGACACCCTGACATTGAAGCGTGTGCAGTGAGCCACCAAGAAGCCAGATGCCTGGGTCAGCAGTCAAGGATGAATACTGGAAAGACAGAGGTGAGGTGGGAGGGGTAAGTGCTTGGGAAGATGCTGTCCTTGACTCGGGCAGGAGGCTCTGGATAGGTGCTCCTGACAGGAGCCAGCAGGGCAGCAGAAGGCAGAGGGTCACACATTTGGTGGATCCCAGGCTGTGCAGGGGAAGGTGGATATGAGACAGGTGTGAGCACAGGAAGAGGTGAGGCTGGACGCCCTAACGGTACTGCTGACTGTGACACACACAGGAGCAGGGACGTCGCCAGGCGCAGAAAGCTTTCTGCTCCCAGGAAACCCAGCAATTTTCTGCCCACTCCATTTCCAAAAAAGATATAGTGATTTGAAATGTCACTGGGCAGCCAGCCGTCTGGGCTCTGTTCTGAGAAGCACTTTAGGAGGGCTACAGGGTGGCATGGACACCAGCACAACCTCCTGACTGTGGGAGGAATGTACCAGGTTGATCTGGAAGGATGCTATGGTGGATGTCAGCTCAGAGGCCTGGCTCGGGGGTCCACTGGCACAGCCTCGCTGCTGGAGGGAGAAGCTGGGCCCCATGATGAGGCGATACCGTGGGACGGCGGGGGCTGGGGCGTCAAATTCCAGAGATGAATTCGCTTAATTACATGCATGCTCAAGTGCTTAGAGGAAGTGTACAGATGTCTGCAATTTAGTTTCAAATGCATCAAAAGAATAAAATGGACTGATGGATGGCGGAGGGATGGGTAGGAATATCATACAGCCACAAGTGTGCCGTTCCCGGCAGGATGTAGGTGGTGGGTAAGTGGGTATTCACTGTAGAATTCTTTCAACTTTTTAAACTTGAAAATGCTCACAGTAGAACACTAGGGAAATCAGAAGGGACCAGCTTTCATAAAGGCCTGCCCTTATTGCCTATGATGTGGGACCCAGGAGGCATGGCCAAGTCCCAGGGCTGGGTTAGCATTGCATGGTCCACATGGAAGGATCCTGACCAGGCAGGAATATGATCTGCCCTGCTGGGAGGCCAGGGCCCAGGTAGTTTTGTGGAGAGGCTCCTCTGTGTGTGTCTCAGGGTGGTGGTCAGAGCCCCTAAGAGGCCTCCCCTTGGTGATTCCACACAGTATGTACCCTGACCTAGTTCATCAGGAGCACATGGAGAAGCCGTTATGGGGACGTTGTGAGGAACATGGGCCTCAGTGACAAAGCAGCTGCTCCTGCTCTTTGAACCTAGGAGACGAAGACTTCAGATCCCTGTATCTGCCTCTGTGCCAGCCTCAGTTTCCCCATGTCTAAGCTGGGCCTTCCTGCAGATTTTCCCCCTTCCCACACAGGATCTCGGTATGTAGTCCAGGCTCTGAGACTCAAAAACCAACTTCGTCAGCCTCCTCAGTACTGAGGCTACAGGCCTGCACCACTGCGTCTAGCCTTCCTGAAGCCGTGACAGGGATATCTGTGAGCCCTAAATTTGCTGTCCACCCAGCCAGTTGGTGAGAGATCCCGTTAGGCAAGCAGACCCTAGCACCCCTTTGACACACCTAGCTACACTAGCAATCTGAGCAGGTCACCCTGGTCAGTGTGCAAACAGCCAGTGACTCAGGAGACCAGGAAGGATGGCGTCAACTTGGCCAGCCTGAACATAGCTACTATTGATGACCTGTCCAACTGAGCCCCCCAGCACGCCCACACACCCAGCTCTAAGTGGTCACCCGAGTTTTGCTTCCTCGCCAACCAGCTGTGAACTAATTACAAAAAATTCTAACTAGTTGAGCTCCCTCTTCGAGCATATGTTTCCAATTAAGATGAACCGCAGATGATTTTAATCAATCTTCCTTGAAGCGCCAACTCGAAGTCGCTCTTCTTCTCCGGAGGGAAGGACTGAGGAGGAGAGGCGGAGAGCGGAAGGCCGCCTGCATACTGAGCACACGGGTGAGGCCTGAGGAGGCCTCAAGGCTGGCCAGGCACTTGGAGGTCCCAGGCCTAAGCAGCCCCATTAGAACAGCACAGAAGAGCCTGGGTGATAAAGGGGCGGCTATCACGTGCTACGGCCAGGCCACCGGGAGAAACCCCAGGGGCCCAGGTTCAGGACCAGCATAACGAGGCCTTGCCCTTGATGAGGAAGTGACATCATCTAACAAGGACTTGTTGGGGAAGGGGGGTCCTAGCACAAGAACCCCTAAGAATCTGTATCACCCCAGCCTTATAAAGAAAGCATGGGGTCTCAGATGGAAAATCAACAAAAAGCCCAAGCCTACCACACTCGTGTGTGTGTGTGTGTGCGTGTGTGTGCGTGTGCGTGTATGTGTGTGTGTGTGTGAGTGCATGTGCGAGTATGTGTGTATGTGCGTGTGCGCGTGTGTGTATATGTGTGTGTGTGAGTGCGTGTGTGAGTGAGTGCGTGTGTGTGTAAGTGCGTGCGTGTGTGTGCGCGCGTGTGTGTGAGTGCGTGTGTGCGTGTGTGTGCGTGTGCGAGTATGTGTGTGTGAGTGCGTGTGTGCGAGTATGTGTGTGTGTGAGTGCGTGTGCGAGTATGTGTGTGTGTGTGCGTGTGCGTGTGTGTGTGCTTTCTACATGTCCAAGTCATCCCTTGACTAAGGAACTCCTCCTGGGCCACTGTCGAGTCAAACCCAGGTCTATGTGTGTGTATGTGTGTGTGTGTGTGTGTATGTGTGTGCTTTCTACATGTCCAAGTCATCCTTTGACTAAGGAACTCCTCCTGGGCCACTGTCGAGTCAAACCCAGGCCTGCTGGCCTTTCCCCCAGGCCCAGTTTCCTATGCCACAACCTCCATCCCCCCCTACCTACCACCCTGCCATCCAGCAATTCATGCAGGCTGCTCGGACAAGGACTCCTGTGTACTCTGAAGGGGAGCACGTGAGACATTGAGGTTGGACTGAAACTGTCCCTTATCATTGGTGACTAACGCCACCTTGCAGGACCAGGTCAGCCCCTGCTCAGATATGACAATAGCCAGCACATACGGAGCAGACCCAGTCTGGAGCAGCCATGGCCACACGCAGTTAGCATGGGGCCCTTGAGCTGCGGCCAGCGACCCGGGAAGGAGACTTAATTATCCAAGACACAGACAACTGCCAGATTGGCCCACCCACAAGTTTGTCTGACAAGGGTGTTGGGGACATAGAGGGGAGAGGCTGGTATGCAGAGAGGAATGTGGGACTCTACCTAATTCCCAAGAGCAAAAAGCTTAAGTAAATGGCTTTTGTCTTTACTATTAAACCTATGGCACTACCTCGCTTGGAAAAAGCTTCAGTGTGGGGGGCATAGGATGGAGATGTGAAGCTGGCATTCTGCCATCACCTGATATATGTCCACCTGTGAAGTCCAGCTGAGATCCGGTATGGCTAACGGGAGAAGGCGGTTTGGGATGCGACAGCTGTCGGGGTGTCCTGCTGTAACCTCTAGCCCTGGAGCAGAGCGAGGCTGGAGGACAGCCAGCAACCCTGGTCTAAGAGCAAGCAAGGAAGCCCACAAGGCGAGTGTCAGGCCCCATGGGACAGTCTCCCCCTTCCTAGAGTATAAGCCAGCCTACAGAAGTGGCGGCAGTGTGGGACTATCTAGAAATTTCTACTACAGTGAGGGCCAATGCCACAGCTATATATCTGCCACCTCAGGCCTCCATGCCACCTGGGTACACCACCTCTGGGTTTCTGGCCATCCTATCACGACATGAACATTGCTCCACAGAGCCATAGATTCAGCCCACCATGCTGCCTCTACTATGCCGTGGGTATGGGTCATGTATACACTCAGTGTCTTCCAGCTTGCACTGCTCCACACAGAAGCACCTGACCCCCAGCAAGGATCTGAACTCCAGGACAGAGCAGTGCCATGACATATACTTTAGGTCCTATGAGGAGAGTTTGAAACCTCACTCTTGTGTCATCCACATGGGGCACAGAACACAGTTATGCTGTCTCTGAAATCCCAGCCAGCTGCACTGAAAGCCATTTATCACCCCATCCTGACACAATTCTGCAGCCAGGTAGCCTTGATTCACCCTCCAGCAGCCCTCGGCCCAGGACAGCGGCCCAATTAGAACAGAACAGGATGACAGGTCCTAGGGCTGGGCATGAGTACAGCCAAGGTTGAGAACACCTCACTTCATCACGGTTGTCACCTCTCCTATCACCGAGATTGGTAATGGGGACACGATTTGATTGTGTCTAATAGGTGCCAAGGTAAAAAAATCAATGGCCTGTCTAGAAGCCGGGCAATCTCTAACCTGTGGGCTTCTTGCCATGAGCAGAGTGATCAGAAGGAAGAAAACTAAAGAGAAAAGAAACAGTCCAATGCAGACAGCAATGAAGGTCATGGCCCCAGGGAAATGAGAGGGCCGGGGGACAGAAGCTAAGGTCAGTGCTGAAGAGCAGAAAGACCAAGGACAGGCCTGCATGGGGCCCAGCAGTAGCTCTCATCCAGGTAAGGGTGGATGTACAGGAGGAAGACTGGGGTTTCATTCATGGGAGCTGGAAGAAGGAAAGTCTGAACAGGCCCCCCTGGCCACTCATCACCTACCTGCAGGGTAAGCTTCTCCATCTGCATCTCCAGCACCTGTTTTTCCTGTTCCAGGCGACTCCGCTCACTCTCCAGCTCCTCCACCTTCAACCTGCAAAGAGATCATGACGTGATCAGGTGCCTACAGCTGGGCTCCGATGGGAGGTCATGGCCATGGTGCTGATCCCAAAGTGCAGGGTGGGCAGCAGTTGTTCAGGAACAACAGTGCCAGCCTGCAGGTGTTGGCTGACCCCGCAGCTTGGCTAGAAGCAAGTAAGAAATCTCAGACCCCAAGCCCACCCTGGAGGGTGACCACGGGCTGGAGGGGAAACTGAGTTATGGAAAAAAGACCTCAGGAGTCTTCAAATGATAAAAAGGCAAAGGAGTCCCAATGTGGCAGGGAGGGATATGGGACTTGGGATATGGGAGTCTTGGACAAGCCATCAACCCCTGGATCCAGCTGCATACACTCCACACCAACCATGCCACCCAATAACAATGGAGCAGGTTCTCATCTGTGTAGTCCAGAGGCCTGAAAGGTAACGAACTGTCTACTCGGCACTTCAAAACTGTAGCAGACAACCAAAGCAAGCCAAGGACAAAGCTCTGGCCACCTGGAAACAGAACAGTACACACAAAGAAAGCTGAAGAAATCAAGACCTATGTTGAACTGGACCCAGTCTATCTAAGGAAGCCAAACTTGGAGAACAATGTATAGTATCAGTGTTCTTATGAGGAAGAAGTGTCTCAGGTCAATCCCCAAGGCTCTCATGTCAAAAACAAAGGATGAACACACCTGTGATCGATCCAGCCCTCAGGAAATGGAGGCAGAGGGGCCAGGAGTTCAAGGCCAGTTTTATGAGACAGAATCTTCCTGTGTAGCCCTGGCTGGCCTGGAATAGTACCTAGAACACTCCAAAACAGACCTAATTCAGGGCCACAAAACCAGCTTTAGTAGGTTGAAGATACTCATGTGATAGAATGCATGCTCTAAATAAAGTTAGAGGCATGGCAGAGGAGAGAAGCTAGGGAAATCCTAAGTGGGAGAAAACTCAACAATATGCTCTTGCTGGGCAGATGGCTTTGTGGTTAAGCGCTTGCTTTGAAAGCCTGAGGACCTGAGTTCTAGTCCCGGCACCTACATGAGAAGCTGGGCATAGTGATCCCAGTGTTAGAAAGGCAGAGGCTAGAGCAGAGGTTCTCAATTTGTGGGTCACGACCCCTGGGGGGGGAATGACCCTTTCAAAGGGATGCTTAAGACCATGAAAAACAGCAGCTATTTTTTACATTACAATTCATAACAGTAGCAAATTTACAGTTACAAAGTAGCAATGAAAACAATTTTATGGTTGGGAATGACTCCAACATGAGGGACTGTGTTAAAGGGTCTCAGCACCAGGACCGTGGGGACCACTGGAGGATCTCTGGTGCTGGGTGGCAAGCCGACCTAACCAAACTGATGAGCTCCAGTGAGAGACGCTGCCTCAGAGGGCAGGTGGTGAGCTCTCTGAGGACTGACACCTGAGGCTGACCCGTCTCACCCCCTGCAACACACACACTGATAAAAACAAAAATTTGAGAGACAACAGTTTGAAGTAGCTGCTGGGTCAGAAAAGAACTCACAAGGGAGATTAGAAAACTCCAGACGCAAACACCAAGAAGAAAGCGAGGGTTCCAAACACAAGGAGATGTCACACAAAAGATCTCACGGTGCCCACCCCAAAAAACCAAACAAACAGAAAAGAGAGAGCAGCTCACGCTGGAAGCCGGCAGCAGACTAGAGACAGTGAGGATGAGGCTGTGAAGGCAGAGGGAAAGGGCAGCACCAGGAGCTGGTGGCTGGTTTAAAGGGTCTCAGCAAGCAGCCTTCCTGTGGCAAGAAGACAGCCTGAGAGAGGGGCTCAATATGACTGGAGGATTCCAGGGGACACTGTCCTCACATGGGAAAGAAGGATGCTCGGGACAATGGAGCACACATCCGAGGGTCCAAGACGACAGGCAGGCTCCCACAGATGCCACTTTCCAAGATGACCCTGAGAGAGGAACACAACCTTGGCTCAGTGTAGGGGTCAAATCAGAGGTCAGAGTCTCCCAGCGAGCACAGGCCAATAAATGTTCAAGGATTACATACTCTTTTCCAACTCAGCAGAGAAAGGGAGGAGAGGAAGCCTGTCCTCACTCACTGAGAACAGCAGCAGCAGCCAGACACCGAATGAAGGCAAAGATTCCTCCGGAAAGCCTAGGCCACAGGGGGCCTGGTGCCACAGGCCTGCCATCCTGCTATGTGGAGACCGAGGCAGCAGAATCAGGAAGGAGTTAAAGGCTGTCCTGAGCCACAGGAAATGACCAGTTTCAAGATGTAAAAAGCAGTGATTGATAGACACGAGGGTGGGGAGGTGACTCAGGGGGGCAGTGATTGCCTAACATGTGTGAGGTCCTGGGTTCAAACTGTAAAACTCAAAATTCAAAATTTAAAAATATAAAATTAAAGATAAAAGAAAATTTAATAAAAGCAAATAAAACTGGGACCTGTAAACCTGGGGAGCAGGTATGGAAATGGCTGACCACATAAGCTGTTCACTGAAAGCTTTTTCACGCTGTGGTAAGGGGGTTTGAAACAACACAGACACACGAGGCCTAAAAACGAGCTGTGTTACCCTTCAGTGAGCAAGGAGGAAGCTATGTGACCCTTCAGGGAGGAAGCCCTCACCCCACCATGCTGCTGTTCTCCACTGAGATAGAAAATCCCTTCAGCAGCTCTGTTGCCATAGACACAGAGGGCAGCAGCCTCAACAGAACATGGTGGTCCTGAGGGCAGAGGAGGGTGGGATATAAAGATAGATGGAAAGGGGAGAACAGCTGAAAGATTTCCTCAGGACAAGGCCTGTGAGTGGCTCAGTGGCTTCAGGAGCTAGCTTGTCACCACGCCTGCTGACATGAGTTCCAGAGCAAGCACGGCAGGAGAGAACACATTGTCCAGAGTTCTTCTCTGACCTCCACACGTGCATCAGTGCGTTCCAATGTGTGCACACGTTCACACAGTCAATCAACCAACCAATGCAATAAAGTGATTTATTTTGATTAGGACAAAGCCTGCTCTGACTGCCTCCATCTGATCAAAGCACCAAAGCAATGAGACAAGACAATGAAATGAAGGCTTCCAAGTGGTAAAAGCAGTAAACTGCTCTGCTCACAGACGGCCTGTCGGTACACAAGCCCAGCAAAGCAGCACCATAAAAATCAACAGAAGAGAACTCTGTTGCACACTCCATCTGTCACAGCATCAGAGAGAACAAAACATATGAAAATAAATTTATGTAAGTCATAGTGAAATGATCCCCTAAATCTCCTAAGAACTGCAGAGCACTGCCCCCGACCACCAAAAGAACGAAAACCCATGTAGATATAGACACTTGGGGCTCGGCGGTTACAAACATTTGCTGCTCTTATGGAGGAATAAAGTCCATTTACCAACACCCACATAGGCTGGCTAACAACTGTCCGTAACTGGAGTTCCAGGAAACCCAGTACCCTCACCCTCTTCTTGACTCCACAGGAACCCGCACTCATGTGCACGTTCTCACGCAAACACACACATATGCACATAATAAATATAAAATAAAAAACATCTTTATAAATATGAAGACTTGATGTTCAGAGACAGGTGAGCTTAATAGGGCAAAACAGATAGGAAAAGAACACCCAGCTGGGAAGATGGCCCTCCTGCCTCCAGACTCAGAGCCATGGAAGGTGAAATGTTCCTTGAATGAGATGCCCCCAGGTGTGCTATGCTGAGTGCAGTCTTATGAGATGACAGGCAGTCCACTCAACGGGGCATGCTGGCCCAGGGCAGGCAATGGGCTGAATAAAGTGTGTGGAAAAGGAGCTGATGAAGCCATTGGTTAAATGACCAGTCTCTACAGTAACAATAAGTTTCTGGCCAGGCCTAGCCCCATGGTCTGGACCTGCCTGCTGCCCTGCTGCCAGTTAGCTGCCCCCAAAATGACTCAGACGCTTATATTAATTCCATTCTGCTTGGCTTGTGGCTCTGGCATACTGCTAACTAGCTCTTGTATTTTAATTTAACCCATTTCTATTAATCTGTCTTGCAACATGGCCCATGACTCACCTGTGTTACTTTACATGTCTCTTTTGACTCCGCCCTCCTTCCCCTATCTATGATCTGATTTACCCGCCTGCTTCTAAGATTCCTGCCATAGGCCAAGACAGTACCTTTATTTATAGCATATATAAAGACATCCCTGGGCTGGAGAGATGGCTCAGAGGTTAAGAACATTGCTCTTCCTGAGGTCCTGAGTTCAATTCCCAGCAACCACATGGTGGCTCACAACCCTCTGTAATGAAACCTGGTGCCCTCTTCTGGTATACAAACATAATACAGGCAGAAAACTGTATACATAATCAATAAATAAATCTTTTTTTTTTTTAAAAAAAAGACATTCCACATCACTTTTTTTTGTCTAATTAAAAAGGAAGGTTTTAATTTTAAGATAGCAAAATTATATATAACAAAACAGCTATTAAAAATTAGTTATGTTATTTAGTTTATTTGTATTTAGCAAACTTAAAGAAAATATTTTATTTAATTTTACAAGTCTAAAGTTTTATATCTAATATATTTTATAATAATTAAGAAAAAGAAAAAAAAGAAAAAAAATAATTAAGAAAAAGTAAGTATAACTATTTAATCATTAACTACATCAAAGACCACAGAAGGATATATTACCAAAGAAAACAGAAGTATAAGCAACTTTTAAAATCTACACATGACAGAGATGACATCTGGCTACTTGGCCAGGCACTTGAAGTTTCTTTGTAACGTGGAGGCTTCTATCTTTAGCCTATAGGCTTAGAATCTTTGGCGTATCTTTTAGTGAAGCAAGAAATTTGAAAAACTGCTCTGCCCATTTTGGCATAGTTTGTCAGTCATTTTTTTGTGTGTTTTGAAGGATGTCTGGCAGAGTTGTTTTGCAAAGCAGAAACTTGAAGGACTATATTGGCTTGTTCTGTCAAAGTTTAGATTTTTTTTTTTTATGGGTCTTGCATGTCTAGTTTATATAGAAAGTAGTTAATATAAGAACAGTTTTTTGTCTAGTGGCTAACCACTGTTATAAAGAACGTAAAATTTATATGGAGTTTTTTAATGTCTATTATTTTTTTGAAGTAGATTGGTGGTTGTCAGAAGCAGACCTGTCTCACTGTTTAGAAAAATCTAAACTTTTAAAATATTTTAAATGTCATATTTTGTAGGTTTTTGAAGTGTTTGAAGATTACCTATCTAATTGAAATATTTATATATTTAAAAATCTAACTAACATGACTATAAGTTTGATTATTATAGATGACTATTAATCTGTATTTTTAAATTATACATTAGAATTTTAAAGGAAATGTATAAACATAATATCTTAAATAAGAGTAGAAATATATATAGTATAACAAAAGTTGGCTTTAAATTTGTATTAATAAAGTAAAGTCTATATTAATGTAAAATATTTTGAGATTAACAGCTGATTTTTAGATTAAATTTAATAATTCATTTTTTAATCATTTCTATATCATATCCACCAGAAACTCATTGTTATACACTACCTGTTCATGACCACCCAAAGGAGCCTCCACAGCACATAAAGCTAAAGTGCTGGCCTCTAAGGCAGGAGGACCTAAATTTGATCCCCAGAACCCATTGGTGGGGGGGGGGTGAAAAAAGAAGCTGGAAACAGGTTTCCCAGGGCTCTCTGGCCCGTTCACCTAGCCTGCTTGGTGAGTTCCAGGCCAGGATTCAAAACACCAAGGTGGATAGCTTCTGAGGAAGGACATCCGAGATTGTTCTCTAGCTGCCACAGACATGCACACACACACCTGTCCGTGTGCCCACACAGCCGAGGGATCAGGCCCTGGGTTCCATCTTTAGGGGTAATAAATTGATAGAAGATTGCAGAAGGTACATGTAGGGACGCACAGGAAGCTCCCCACAATAGCAAGAGAAGTTGATAGAAGGCATGCCTCCCTTGTGCTGTCCCTTTAGTTCTTTTTTTGGTTCGTATGTGTGTTTCATTATATGTCTATATGAATACATACACACACATATATACACATAATATATATATATATATGAGCTGGGCATGGTGATACACCCTTCCATCTAGGCACACAGGAGCCTGAGGTAAAACAATGAGCTTAAGATTAGCTATCCAGCAAAACTTCATCTTCGAAAAGAAACAGGAACGACAACAAAATCCCAAAGACAAGCAAGCAGCGAGACTTCCTGAGATGGCGGTGTGAACATGGCACTTAGGAGCAATCTCTCAGAACGCACGCCACTGAAGTCGGGAATAAAAGCAGTCTCGCTTCTCTGAAGCCTGACGAAGGAAATAAAAGGGACAGCATCAAAAACACCCTTAGAAGCTGGAAGCAGATGGATGGGGGCAGGGGCAGTGACCGCCACAGCTGGATCCCTGATTATGACTGACCCCATAGGAGCTCCTATACTACAGAGCCCTGCCAGGGGCTTCCAGAAGCAGGACAGGGGAGGGGGGCGGTTGAGTTGGGACGGGGTAGAAGGTCTTCCAGAAACTTTGCACACTTAAAGAAATGCAAGTCGCAGCTTCTTCCTGTCCCCTGGGCGCTCTGAATGAATGGTAACAGCTTTAGCACAACTGTCTGTTCTGTACGGTCACTGTGTGTCACCTGCTGCCACGACACAGCCCCATCCCAGGAGCACCTTGCTCCCTTTGGTTGTGCTTTGTAGATACAGCCTTGTCTTCTAGGAGACTGATGAGTCAACCTGGTGCCCATTAGGCTTCAGCAGGCGAGCAGGGTCCCCAAGGGAACCAGCCTTATGGGCCCAGAACCATCTATCTTGGAAGCATCACAAATATGATTTCACATTGGTTCTGGTGGTTTTGTTTGTTCCTTTGGAGACAGATCTCATGTAGCTCAGGCTGGCCTTAACCATTATATATATATATATATATATATATATATATATATATATATATATATATATAGCCCACGATGACTCCAAACTCTGATTCTTCTACCTTCAATTTCCCAAGCTGGGATTATAGACAGGGCACCAGGCTGGGTCTAGTTTTTGATCCTGAGGCATGTGACTGAACTTGCTAGTGGGAAGCTGGTGTTTCTGTAATAGCCTTCAGCGGCCACAGGCTCTCTATATAGCAGTGTCCCTGTGTCATTCTTGATACCGTTCATTTGTTTCTCCATGTACATGTCACTTTTGTTGGCAGTTTGTCAATTTTATGGATTTTTGCCCCAGAAAAAAAACAGCCTTTTGCTTCAGCATTTTTCTCAATTGTGTTTCTTTTTTCAAGTTCATTACCTCCTTCTTCCTCCTCATCCTGGGCTCCTTTGCTCACCATGTCCTCCTGGTGGTGGAGCCAGGGCCTCTGCTCTGTCAGCTGGAACGCTGGGTGCCTCGGGTTCCGCAGAGATGCTCCAGTGAGAGTGTCTTCATCAGTGCTTCCGTGTTTCTCCTTCCTCCGAACATCCTGTCTGATCCGCAGGCAGTTCAGAAGCATGCTGTTGATTGCCACATTGGTACAGCCTTTCCTCTGGCATTCTGTTACTATTGGAGCTGGGTGTGGTCAGATGGCATACTCTCTATACACCTTAGGTGTCTGTGTGTGTGTGTGTGAGAGAGAGAGAGAGTCCATGCGTTTATGTGTATACACACACACGTATATGCCCACACAAACACCCATACAATGTATGTGGAAGCCAGAGAAGGACATCAAGTATCCCACTCTGTCATCCTCCACCTGTTCCTTTGCGACAGAGTCTCTCACTGAACCCCAAGCTAGGCTGGTGGCCAGCAAGCTCCAGCAGTTCTCTTGCCCTGGACTCCTGGAGTTTCAGGCAGGCAACGTGCAATCATGCCTAACTATTTACCTGGGTGCAGGGATTAGAACTTAGGTCCTTGTGTTCATAAAACCTTAGGTTTTATTTTATGGGGAACTTTCCTGGGCTCCACAAACACAGCCACGACTCTAACGGATGGTGACTGGTTCCATGTCTTCTCATCCTACCAACCACAGGGAGGAGTGTGCATCCATCACCCAGTCCTAGCTGAGCCATTTCCTGCAGCAGCATGGGATGGAGAGCAGAGGAGGACCCTGCACACTCCATCATGGCACAGAAGAGCCCTGACACTGGTGGCCATGAGCATGACTCCCCAAAGGGTCCGGCGGCTGACACCAGCCTCCAGTGAGCAGAGGCTGAAGCCACACCCTCCCAGGAGAGCACTAGTTCTGGTGACTTGCTCACACTGTTGCTGCTTTGCTCTGGTGGGCAGAGGTGGTGCTGGTGGGCACATGATGCCTTCCTGGCACCAGCCAGCTCAGTGGGCATTCTGAAGGCCACCTATAATTAGGCTGCCTCTTCCTCTCTTCATGGCACAGTTTGGGGTGCTTTTGTGGGTGTCTTCTGCCATCAGGCCACCCACTTCTACCTCTGCCCCCTCAGTCTGCCATGTAAATCTAGGTCTGCAGGTACAGGAAGAAGGCCCACCCAGTGATCAGAGATCCTTAGTAACCAGCTGTTACATCACCTACTGTTTCTTATGCCCATGGTGCCACATATGCTGGACTACAGGTTGGCCTCAGTGTCTTGAAAGAAAGAAGTCTCTGGACTGAAGACAGGCTACCAGGTGAGGAAGGATGTCCCCTCACTGTCAGCAGAGACTGCTGTCCCCTACTCAGTTCCCGAGAGATGTCAGGACCACACCCTCCAGGCCACAAGCAGATATCAAAAGATGCTTTCCATGAACACCACAGTGAAATGGTCCAGACAAGCTTCCCTTATGTCACAATGACAAGTGACAAGCTGCCCAACAAAAGGTCTCCTGCAACTTGCTGGGCCTTCTCTTAGAGAGGATGCCCTGGCCAGAGCACACGGGGTAACAATCCCAGAGTTCCTGCTTTCCCCTGAGAAAGGCCAATAGGCATGGTAGTAACCCTTGGCCCCCAGAGCCTGGGAATGCCTGCTCAGGCTGGGGCCCAGCAGGCAGGGAGCATGGCTGGGAAAGGAGAGGCTGTGGATTGTGACTAACAGGTTCTGACCCAGACATGCAAGTCTACAGTCTACTCGGCTGCTAAACCCGCAGACATTTAGGATCTGTCAGAGCTCTTGTCTGACACTGGAAAGGAACGAGCCCAGATTTGTTCCAGGCGAGAGGCCCTCAGCTGCCACCACTTAGCTTTGCACTCGTGCTCCTGGCTGGGCTCCACGAACGGACCACGCAATGCCACGGGTGTGTGCAACTCACAATACAGACTTCTGTGCAACCTTTGTGCCTATGTGTGCATGCCTGCGGAGGCCAGAGGTTAACAGCAGGTGTCTTCATCTACCCTCTCTATCTTAACTTTGGAGATCTGATAACTCACTGAATCTGGAGCTCACCAGCTGGAGGGGCTGACTCCTCCTGACTCTACCTTCTCGAGAATAGGATTACATGAGCCACAAAGCTGACTTTAACAAACATGGGTCCTGGGGATCAAACTGAGCCCCTTAGGCTGCTGTAGCAAGCTCTTTACCCATGAGCCATCTCCCCAGCCCTGTGTACCTTAGGTGTAGTCATTGATTCTATTCAAAGACACATGGCTACAGACACCCCTCATCCTTCCGGTGCCCTGGGTAGCAGCAGCTACCCTGCTCTGTCCTCTGCATCTGCTGGCTGGCTGTGTCTGCAGTCATGGTCCAGAGTGAAGGGCAGGCTGACCTGAGGCAGGGCTCTCCTGTCAACTGTCTTCCTCTGAGTCAATCACTTCAGATGTGGCCCTCCTCAGGAGCTGCGTGAAGGACCAGTAGGAAAGGTACTTCAGGCTCAGGAGAGGGATGAGGGCTCTTTTTCTAAGAGGGCAGCCTCAGTAAGGGCTTCCCACCCCATGCCCAGCTGGGGGAAAGCAAGACTTGAGAATCCACGCTGCCAATGTCCCTTCCAAGGGGAACTGGGGCAGAAACAGGGTTCTGAAGACCAGGCTCCTCAGTACATGTGAACTGCCCTTCTGAGTACCCTTGAGCCAGAAGGCAGCACAATGGGTCCCAGTGTGGTATCCCAGCAAAACAGGATACTATGCATAACACAGTCCCCTTGCTCAAGACAACAGTGACAAGTACACTGACCCTCCTGTGGCACTGTGGGAAACTGAGGCACAATGACACAATGTCTGACATAGCTGGAAGGCTGGAGAACAGGGCAAACGGGCCAACAAAGAAGGACTATGCTGGGATTGCACTTTTAAATGTCTTATTTATTGTTTGTTTGCCAACTTGACACAAGCTGCAGTCATACGGCAAGAGGGAGCCTCAGCCTCCAGAGAACCGCCTCCATCAGACCGGCCTGTGACTCATGATTGACACAGGCAGTGCCACCCCTGAGCAGGAAGTGCTGGAACATACAAGAGGAGCAAGCCAGCAGGCAGTGTTCACCCACGGTCCCTGCGTCAGTCCCTGCCTCTGGGTTCCTGCCTTGAATTCCCGCACTGAATTCCCTCAGTGCCGGACTGTGATATGACTAGGACACGGAAGCCAAATAAACCCTTTCCTCCCCAAGCTGTTTTTGTGGTGTTTCTCACAGCAACAGAAAGCAAATTATGACCAAGGGTGAGAAGTGGAAGAAGACAGCCCCTGCCAATAGCCATAGGGAGCGAAGGGTGAGCAGCTGCCCTTCAGGAGACAGGCCTCAGGAGACCCATGCCAAGCTCAGGGAGGGAAGGAGCTAGGCAGGTAAGCTAAACACCTACATTCTTGGTCCAGCCTGGGTCATCTGCTCTTGAGAAGCTTCTCAGGGCCTGGGCTCCACTGAGTTCTTTGCTCAGAGGCCCTGCTTATCTGTACTTCTCTGCAACGCAAGCTCCAAGCCCACACAAACCACCTGGACACCCTCAGTTTCTCTCGGCTGGAAAACAGAAGTGTCAACAGAGCAGAGCGGGCTACTGCCCCTCCAAATGCACTGACCTGGTTCTTAACAGCTCCAAAGGCATCTCACTCACAGCTCTGTTCTCCTAAGGAGACATGCGCGGACAGGAGGCTTTGATCTTAGTGAGGAAGATGTTAACAGCAAAGCCCCTTTTTAAAATTTAAAATTCATCAAGCTTGAAGTACACCCGCCTCTCTCGCCCACAAACCTGACACGCTCTGGTCCACACTCTCACCAACCACACCAGAGGCTGTGGGGAGGAGAGGCCTGCAACAGCACTGTGGTATGAGAAGAGAGGGGTTGTGTTGGCCACCACACAGCTGGCCACGACCTTGACACCCACCCAAATCCAAGCCCTCTGCTCACCAGCTGACATGGAGCTGGGTACACAGGGCTACCTGCCTGTGTGGCCCTAAGGACTCTGGGGCAGTGACCACAGGCCAGCAAGCATTTTAGGGCACCTCCCCAGCCCTAGAGACAGCATCTCTTGCCAGTGCCTCCCAGTCAGATACAAATAAAAGCTGCCTGGCTCTGCTTCAGAATCCACAGTCTGAGCGAAATATACTTCCAGGTCCACTAGACCCACCCACTGACCCTCAGCTCAAGGGTCTTTATCACAGAATAGATGTTGTGGGATATCAGTAGGGGGTATTGAATGTATCTACCCAGGAGCAGCCTCTCCAGCTTGACTGAGTCTCACGATGAACACTTCCCAGCAGTTGGCCAGGGCATGACTGCCCAACCTTGCCAAGTTCCTCTGCCTAGGGTAGGCCTTCAGCAATGTCTGATGATGCTACAAATCAGATCATGTCAGTTTTCTGCTTTAAAATGCCTAATGGTTCCCCGTCACTCCCAGGATGAAGATTCCAACACTCGCCAGGGCCATACCAATTCTCCAGACACTCAGCCATGGCACCAGCACTTGTCTTGCACCCAGATGCTTGTCCTAGGGACCCTATCTCCAGACACCAGCTCTCACAGCACCACTCATAATTAAACAGTCATAAGTCTATGTGAATAATGTCCCCATTAAGCTATGAGCTGATGAAGACGGAGGGTGTGGTTCTGCTGGCCAGTCAATTACCCACCCCACTCTGTGAGACAGTTGAGCAGCACACGCCATGCTAGGACAAATATAAACCCAGCAGCTCTGTGCCTGGTGTCCCCGCAGCTACTTCCCAGGCCTGGGTCTGGGTTAGAAGTACTTTGGCAGTGAACGGGAACCTCTACCTCACTGCTATGCAATGAACACTTCCGGAAAAGGTACCCAGAAGTAAGCCTTCCTTGCAGAGAGTCATTATCCAAAGAGAGAGAGAGAAATCAGAAGAGCCAAGATCAACCCTACAAAGAGGCAGACCCCCCCATACAGTCTCGATGACACAAGAGCCAGCCAGAGAGGGCAGCTTCCCCTCCCCCAAACTTCAAGCCATCTCTTCAAGAAACCACTTAGTGTCTACAGAGCTGTCTCATTCTCCAGGTCCCCATAGCAGCTCCTAGGGTCAAGTCCTAGATGCAAAGCAGAAGGAAGGCTTGCAGAAGGCGGCCAACTCCATTCACTCTGCTGTCTCTCACAAGATGCCAGGGCAGTGGTGAGAGCCGTCCCACGGCCATTTCAGACAGACGGTATAGGCCAGGGGAGAAACTGACCGCAGTGCAGGGTGGGGATCCCCAGCACCACTGTGAAAAGCTGGGGTGTGGTGACGTGTGCCTGTAGTCCCCAGTGATGGGGAAGGAGAGACAAGAAGATCCCTGGAGCTCATCGCCATCCAGGCTGGCTGAACTGAAAGGCTCCAGGTTCAGTGAGAGATGTAGGTCAAGAACTAAGGCAGAACTGGGTGGTGATAGTACACGCCTCTAATCCTAGCACTTGGGAGGCAGAGGCAGGCAGAGATCAAGGCCAGCCCAGTCTACAAAGTGAGTTCCAGGACAGCCGGGACGGTTACACAGAGAAAAAAAAAAAGAACTAAGGTAGAGGACATTTGAAGAAAATGTCCCACCACATGCACATACATATGCAGAAGCACTGGAATATTCTTCACACATGTGCACATGGCAAAAGCAGTGAGTTGTCTCCAAACATGCACCAGAGCTGCCCCGCAAACAGTCACACTGACGCTTGACCTTGGTCAGACTGTTCATCCTTCTGTGAAGCAGTCTCTGAAAGATGATTATTTGTGCCCTTTAATCCACTGCTGGCCATGTGCCCCTCATGCTAGGCCTGATGTCTCCAGTTGTTGGCAGAAAGGCAGGTCCCCATGGACACCATGACAGGAGTGCCTGCTCCCCTTGAGAGTGGAGAACCAGTGCTGGGCGGTCAGCTGTCATTCCTGACCTGGGACATGACACTAGAAAGGTCTACCCCAGTGGAAACAAGGGTCTCAGCTGACAAGGTAACAGAAACAAACAGCCTTGGGAAGGCGGGAAGGCTAGGACTCTCATAGGCTCTTTCACGCTCTAGAGAGTGACATGTGGGGCAGCCAGAGGCTGAGAGAGGCCATACCTGAGTGCATCCACCTCCTCTTTGCAGAACGGGAAGCCGGCGTCAGCTGAGCTTGTCTGGGTTCTCAGCATCTTCAACTCTATCTCCAGCTATAAGGAAACACAGGGTAAGTGGTCAGCCTGTACAGGGACCCATGCCCAGGTCCCTACTCGGTTCCCAAAGTGCTCAAGTCTGCATCTGAACATCCCCAGCCTGGTCTGCGCTTGGAATCCAGGGAAGAGGTCCCCTGCCTGGCCATCCCTGTAGCCTGGATCCCGCAGGCCACAAGGCAATCTGAGTCAGGCAAACATGGTTCTTTCTCTTTCCTCATGCTCCTGTTCCAAGATTAGGTGGGAGACACATGGCTGGCTATTCATGTACTGCTGAGGAGAACTATAGAGCCTCGGAGACAGAGATGGATAGAGTGAGTAGAGAGATCGAAGTCTAGAATTATCACTGCTTGGATGGAATGGTCATAGCATTTTCTACAGGGTGATAGGAACTGCCTGTCTGTCCTGGGCCAAGCTACTCTGCACATCTGCTGGGGGGTGGGGTGGGGGCCGAGATGCAGACAGGGAACCAGACAGATTCCCAGGTCCTAGAAAGAGTCAGAAACAGAAGACACAGGCATGCTCAATCAGCTGGGGGGAGGGGGCGCGGCAGATGGCCACTGAACCAGTGGCTTCCTGGACAGCAGGAAAGTCACCCAGAACTGACCCTTCTCCCTGAGTGTCCTCAACCTCATTCTTCCAAACAGATGCATGCTCAGTGCAGAGGCCTGAGGACACAGCGCCAGCAGTCTTCAAGAAGACCAGAAACCTCCCTTAGGGACTGGTCATGGGTCACAATTACTCACTGCATGAAGCCCAGCTCAGACCCCTCACCCGCCCCATTTCCTGCCAGACTGGCCTCCTGATGCCAGGCTATGTAGAATCCAGAACCATGAGACAGATAAAGGGACAGCACAGATTGAGTGTCTCTCTCTGTGTTTGCATGCGTGCATATACAATGTATGGAGGTCAGAGGTCAAACCTCAGGAGCCATCCGGCTTGGTTTGGACAAAGGGTTTCAATGAACCTGAATCTGACAGTTTATCTAGACAGGCTGGCCTGTGACTTCCAGGAATGCACCTGCCTTCATCTCCCCAGGGCTGGGGTTACAGGTCCACATCTTTGCATGAGTTCTGAGGACTCATGTCCTCACGCTGGCATGGCCAGCACTTCACTGGCTGGGCTATCTTCTCTATCCCAAGGATGGTGTCATCTTAACATGCAACTGGCTTTTGCTCCTAACACACTGACATTGTCACTCATGGTACAGCTCCTCCATGGCAAGGAACAAGCAACATGGTGCTTACTTTCAGAGAGTCTCCCCTTGCCTGAGACTGACAGATGGCTCCCGAAACTGATCATGCGGGAAGCACTTCCTGTTTCTTATTGTTGGAGGAGGTAGCAAGACTGCAAGGTGCATGATGCTACAGTAAAAGGCGCATGCGTGCGTGTGTGCTGGCACACACATGCACATGTAGCCACAGTGTGGATCTGTAGTTCAGAGGACAACTTGCAAAGATTCGCTCCCTCCTTCCCCCGCATGGGTTCCTGGAGCTCAGGCTAAGGTCGTCAGGTTTGTGCGGTACCTTTACCTGCTCAGCCATCGTGCTGGCCTTACAAACAGTCCTCAACAGCAAGCTCTCTAGCTTTGGAGAGACTGGCTAGATACACATGCACGCACTGCTATCATGGAAACAGTTCCTCTCTGTGTACTTCCATGCTCTCTACAGAGCAGTACAGATGTCCTTGTGCACCTTCAGTACTAAGAGGCGCATCTGCCCGCTTCCCGCAATGCTTTATGGCTTGAATTTAGATGAGGCATGAGTAGCCGATGCCTGCTCAGATGCTTACAAATGCCAAAGTGGCCTTGGCGGCCACCTGTTCCAATTTCTTTGGTTCTGCGTGGAACTCATCAGAAAGTCTTTTCCTTTTAGTAGCAGAGTTTAGCCCATTTATATCTTGCTATTTGTGTGTATTGATTTCTACTGCATTAGGCTCCTGTGCTTTCTGTCGTCTGGCTTGTGTGTTTCCTTGTGTGTGTGTTGATAGTCAGCATTTCTGCTGTTAAGCAGTGGCTGATTTATGCTGCATCCATACTTTCCTGTGCTGAACTGAACCAAGGACATGTGCCACTGAATGTCTGACTAGTTAGATATGCTACCCTCCTCACTTGGTACACAGTTGGCGACAATTATTGTCGTGTATTCACTTGCTGGGCTGAATGCACAGATAGAGCCTTGTGACTTGGTCTGTCTGGTGGCTCAGTACTGATTCAGTACACTGAAGACTTCTTTCCCCAGTGTGGGTAGTGGCACCCATTCCTGTGACCATGGACAGATGAAGTGACAGTGAGGCAGTCTCCTTCCATTCTGCTCACAATGGTGTATTTCATCACATCTCTCCCTGGCCCTGGACAGGCTTCCTCCATCAGCTCCCCCATACCACAGACCCATCAGGGGCTTTAAAAAATAATCTCTTTATACAGGCACACAATAATGCAAGTTGTGGGCCTCCTTGGCCATTCTGTTCTTGTAACTTGTATCTCATAACCAACTATACTCTCTCTCTCTCTCTCTCTCTCTCTCTCTCTCTCTCTCTCTCTCACACACACACACACACACACAGAGAGAGAGAGAGAGAGAGAGAGAGAGAGAGAGAGGGGGGAGGGATCCTATCAGTCCTAACGCTCTGCTGGGTCCCAAACTTTCCAGGGCATCTTCCATCTGTCCCATGTCGTTCCTGGTGATGATGGACAGCTCTTGCTTTAGCCCTCATCTCTGCTGTACCTTTTGTCTCGGTGCTTCTTTCTAAACACTCGCATCCAGCATTATCTGGCACTCAGGGTACTATGAGTGTCCGTGTACTACAGTCTAACTGCCCCCACACACTGCACCAACACACTTAACACTCAGGGTACTGTAAGTGTCCATATACCACAGTATAACCGCTCACACACACTGCATCAGCACACTTAACACTCAGGGTACTATGAGTGTCCATACACAGTCTAACTGTCCCCACACACTGCATCAGCACACCGGGCACTCCGGGTACTATGTTCTGACTGCCCGTGTGAGTTGCATCTTCCATGAGGACAGACAAGGCTCTCACAGGCAGTGTTGTTCACTCAACCATGCCCCCACCCAGTACTCTGTGATCTCAGACCAGCTTCATTTCTTCATGCAGTCTTGCCATTTCCCCTCTGGGTCTACTCATGTCCTAGGTTCCAATGTACAGCTAAACTCTGACAAACTGTGTATGTGTCTGGGGTCAATTTCTGTGGCTATGGATTTCTCTTTCCTGCTCCCCAGCCTCCTTCCTTCAATCTCCTAGCAGATTCAGCTCTGTAGCGGAGATGGCTTGGAGGGAGAACAGGCCTCTTGCCTCGCTATGAAGCAATGTCACAGCCTCACTGCAGGTACAACTGAAGCCTTGCTTCCTCCACTGAGCGCCAAGAGCTACACTCACATCACGTGTGATCTGCTTCTACCATATAATCAGGACCCTAGTGTGCACTGCACTCCTGTGTACCAGGACAGCACATGATTCCTGTTCTGTGGATGTGAGGCCTGCCAGCCCACTGTTGCTGCCTGAGCTTAGGACCACCCAACAGTAAGCTCTTCACTAGCAAGCAGGTCACCTGATCCTCTGCTTCCCAGGGTGTTTCCCTGAATCCAGTACCCAACCTTCTCTGGGCAAACGCTTTTCTGCTATCCACACAAATGCTGATCCTCCACGAGGGGCCACGTGCCACCTGCTTGGGGCTTGGTTCTGCTCCACTTCTGCTTTGGCAGACCTTAAGTTTGCCTTTTTGTGTTGATTCCCGTGACTTGTGTATAGTCTGCAGGAAAGGTGTGGGAAATGCTGGCTACACTACAACATCCACAGCAAACATGATCCTCCTGCTGGAGTCTGCAGCCTCCAGTTAGTGCTCAGCTTCCCCTCCCCCAGGAACAATTCTCCTTCCCTAACCTGCACTAGGTTCCTAGCCTCTGTCTGCTGGCTGGCCCACCATGATGCTGGCCCACCTGCCCCACTGTAACCCACCGGCTTCCGCCTTTGCAGCCCTCTCCTGACCCAGAGCATAAGACTGTGATCAGCCCACGGTGAGTTTCTGATCTAGACCCACCTCAAATCCAGCTCTTCAAGTACAAGAATTCACCTCCTTTAGCAGTAGCATACCAAATGGGCTTCATTTTTATTACCTGTAGTGCTGGAAAGAGAACCTAGTGCTCTACCACTGAGCTACACCCCAGCCCCTCACTGGGGGATTCTAGGCAGGGGCTCTACCACTGAGCCCTCCCTTGCCCAAGACCTTCCCCACCACCACCACTTTCGGGCTGCACACCCCCACACATTCCTACTGTATCTCTACCATATATGTCCAGTGTAACCACAGCCATCTATCACACATTTGTCCTACAGTGTCATGACAGTGTGCTACCACCCGGCTTCAGACCCAGGCCTCTGGCTTCATGAGGCTAGCCTTGTCCTCCCTATGTGGTCTCTGCTCCCCTACCAGCCAATGGGAGCTGACTCATGTCTCAGATTCATAGACATGACATTAAGGGAAGAGAAATGTGGCTGTGCATGAATGTCGTAGCCTACACCTATCTATTTTCTACTTCAGTGAGGAAAACCTGGGTCTAGAGTCAGTTATAAAAACAAGAAAACATGGGACTAATTGGATTGCGTCTTCAGGGACCTTGCCAAATGCCTCAAACCATGGGCCAGGTTCCAAACTCATCCTGCTAAAAGAATTTCACACACAAAGTGCTTTTGGAGGGCTCATCCGCAGCTGAGCAGCGAGCCCCAATGCACATGCCTGCCAAGTGAGGGAGGGTGAGGTGAAGAGGAGGCCTGTGCATGCTGAGTGGGGGTTGCCTCACCACCTGCCACTGCCCCATCTCCTGTTTTGTTCAAACTGAATGCCCTAGAGGGGCTGGTGCTGCCCACCCCACTCTCCAAGATTAGTGGGCACAAATATTCTCTCCTTTGGCCTCTCCTGGCAGGGCAGGTAGGGCTCTTGACATTCTCTACCCCAGCTGTGGCTGGATGCCAGGCTCTGGACACAGCCAGGATGCATCTCTCAGCAGCTATGCTTGTGTATAATGGGGATGCTGCCTGATGCCCATCAAGACTGTGGTCCTCAAGAGGAAACAGTCATCTCGGTGTGCAAGCGATAGGTAAGAGTTGAGGATGGCTGCTCTCAGGCTATGCTCTCCACCTCCAGGCTTCTACTCCAAAGGTGACAACCCTAATGCATACCACCTAGGCTACAGGACCACAGAGCAGCAAGGGTGGCCCAGGCCTGGCTGGAAGGGGTGGGGATGCACACAGCTGTCCCTAACATGGGCCAGGATTTACTCTAAATCAGGGCAGGGAATGTGAAGGACCCAACCTGCCACCAACCTGAGCAAATGACAGCCTTTTCTGGGTCTCTGTCTTCTTCCATTCTAACATCCCCACCACAGACTACGAGAAAGAAACTAAAGAGTGGATCAGTAACCAACAACCTCCCAAATCAAATTCCCAAATGCTGGCCCTGCTGCCACGCCTGGAAGACGACCTCTTTCTTCCTCTATCCTGCCCATGTACCTAAGCTGTCTACTGGAGCACTAAAAATGCAGGTGTGAGATGGGGAAGAGTGGGACATGCTGCAATCCCAGCACTTGGGTGGGGCAGGGGGTAGCATCAGCTACACAATGAGTTTAAGGCTAGCCTGGGCTCACGAGACCATGTCTCAAAAATCCAAAAGACACTCATAGAAATATCCAAGGTAGAAGTCAGCACTCTGCTATCAGAGCGCCCTTATGCTTCACACTCTCGCACATCACCACGGCTGAGGACACCCCACACTCCTCTGTACTGGGGACATGACATGATGTTGAAACCCTGACTTGTGTCAGGTTCTGCTCTCCCGCACCCTGTTCCTCACCAGAGCTCTGCCTGGCATAACTGGGCAGAGGCTCATGAGAGCAACCACATCTGACCTCAGGGCTTTGAGGTCGGCTGGAGCTGGCATGACTAGTGGGACATTCTCCTGAGGTAACTTGTGCTCAGGACATTTTCTGCAGTCTCCGACTCCTCAGTGTGAAGAAGGAATACCCACAAGGCCCCTGCTCCTATAGCTAAATGAAGCAAAGACCCTGGGGCCTCTGCTTGGGGCAGGTCACGTCCATAAGGAGTGAAGAGTGAACAGTACAAAGCAGGCGAGCACTGTCTCTGTGAGATTCTGGGAGTCTAACCTGAGCCAGCCTGAGGTTGCCCGACAGGAAGCCTCCATGCAGGGAGAGCTTGGGTCTTCAGTTTCAGAGGTACCCAGAAGGCAGGTGCCCTCGGGGCTGAGCCTGGGTAAGCTTTCACAGTGGCCTACAGAATCAATGCAACTCTATCAAAACTGTAAACATTGGCTGGAGGTGTGGCGCAGGGTTAGAATATATGCTCAGCAATGGGTTGGATTCCTGGAAAACTGGGTTTGGTTGTGCGTGTGCTTGCTTATGCTAAAATTCACAGGGAACTGCAAGGGACTCTGAATAGTTGAAATGATCTTAATGGGGTGCAGTTGTTAGTTTTCTCATTGCTGCAGAAAAACGTCTGACAAAAAGCAACTTAAGGGAGGAAGGATTTACTTGGCTCACAGTCTGAGGGTACACAGTCCATCATGGTGGGAAGAAATGGCAGCAGGTGCATGGCAGCTGGTCACGTGATACCCGCAGTCAAGAAGTAGAGAGAGATGGATGCTGGGACTCAGCTCACTTTCTCCTTTTTATTCAGTCCAGGACCTCAGCCTAGGGAATGATGCCACCCACTTGGGTGTTCTTTTTGAGTTAACCCAATCTAGAAACTCCCCCAGATGAACGTGCACAGAGGGTTGTGCTGGGTGATTCTACATCCTGTGAAGTTGACAATCGAGACCTAATCACATGTGGGGGTATGGCATAAAGTCAGAAGGTTCACATCAGCCTAAGAGCAAGGACACTAAGGACAACTTAGGCAGTGGCGTAAGGAAGGACCCACGGGCTGAATTAGAACCGAGTCCAGCACTAAACACAAACGGGCATGACCAGCTGCTCATCAGTGAGGAAGCCATGACTACTGAGTCCGGGGAGAAGAGTCTCTGCAGGGGACGAGAATGAGACAAGTGGATGTACATGCTCACACAGAAGTGAGGATGGAGTCCTTAAAAAAAAAAAAAAAAAACAACCCAAAGGCAACAAAACTGAAATGTGAGACCAACGTCGCTATAAGAAAAATGTACAGGCAGAGAAAGATGGACCAGCAGACAGATGGGTGAGAATGAAGGACTCATCTTCCTAGCTCTGGACCTGGCCGTGGTCCCTAAGCTATGCCAACAGATCACAAGGGCCTCATCACAGCTTCACATTTCTGCACGTCACAGGACACTAAAGTGAGAACAAGATGAGCTGCAGCCCTGCCAAAAAGAAGCGCAGACAGTGGTCAAGTGTGCAGAATACATGGAGAACTGACTGACTACATGGGGAACTGACTACATGGAGAACTGACTACATGGAGAACTGACTACATGGAAAACTGACTACATGGAGAACTGACTGACTACATGGAGAACTGACTACATACATGGAGAACTGGCTACATGGAGAACTGACTACATGGAGAACTGACTACATGGAGAACTGACTGACTACATGGAGAACTGACTACATGGAGAACTGACTACATGGAGAACTGACCACATGGAGAACTGACTACATGGAGAACTGACTATACTGCAGAAAGCACAGCTTGAACATGGGTTGAAGGGGCCTGGGGACACGGCTCAGTTGGTAGTGTGCTTGCCAATTAAGAACAAAAGGCAGAGAACAAATAACAGCCGCTTCTGTCATTGCTGGTATTGGAACTTCATCTTTCTGAATGTCTGGCTGGAGGGGACTCACTGTAGTGACTCTCACTGAAGCAGACTCTGATCCTGTTCAGAAATGTGAACTCTCACGTGTGACTGAGATGAACATCCCCAGGAACTGCAGGAGGCTGTATGCTACAGACAGCAGCAAAGAGGCAGGTGGCTGAGACACGCCCCCACACACATGTGAGGAGCCTCGGCTTTCAACTCCATCTCTGTTCTTTGCATCTGAGATGCTGGACTTCCCCAAGCCTGACCTGCGGGGCTCCTAGAGTGAAGCTGCATGGGATCAGTGCATACCTTGTCACTAGCTTTCTAGCTGCTGATCTATCTATTCCCCCCCCCGGGGGGGGGGTGTTCAGCCAGCTTGTTCTGCAGCAGCCTACTCCTTAGGCTGGGCACCTGTTGAGCCACAGGCATTCTCTTCCTTGGATTTGGAGTGATGAGTTGGCCCTCCTGGGTAGAAGCCACAAGCTGACCTCTTTAGATGTTTCCCACTTAGGGAAAGGTTCACTGCACTCAACAACAAGGTCCTGGTGGCTAGGGCTGGCTATGCAGCCTCAGGACCCCTTGTCTCTCTCCAGGATGAAGGGGAAATAGAGGGACAGTCCAGCTTAAGATCCCTCCCTCCCTTTTCCAAGAAGCAGCAGCTCAGATGCTTCCCTGGGTCCCAGTGGACCTAGAGCTGAGCTGAACGGTCAACTCCATTCAGAATTCCCATTATCGCCTCAGAGTTACTGCTTGGAGACCTGAGATATCTGCCCAGAGTGGGCTTTGGAGAGCCGGTGGCAGCCTGAGAGCCCTTCAGAGCCTTGGACCTGGTGCCATCCCACCATCTGTGTACTTGGCCCAGATAGAGGCTGCTTCGTATCGAGCATTGAATGATGAGACTGCGCAGGCATAGGTACGCGCATGAGCATGCTCACACTGGTGCCCAGCAGCGGCTTCATTAATTAGAACTGCTGGCCTGAAGGGCAGGGTGCCGAGCTCCTGATCTGGTTATTACTTTGTAGAATTAAGTATGGCTCCCAAGATCAAACCACGAACCACTCAAACCACAACACAAGGCCTCTATTGAGAGTTGTGTCTTGCTGGGGAGGCAGCCCCGAGCATCCTTAGAATTGAATCTCAGTGATGCTTCCGGGCAGAGAAGAAAGCTGGTGGAGCCTATAGTGATGCAGGGCAGGGCAGGCAGGGCTCAGGGCTCAGGGCACAAAGCTAGTGGGTGTCTGTGCCCAATAGGGCAGTTTTCTTGGGAGAGCATCCCTGGCTCTGCTACAGGTTGGGTTTGTGTCTTCCTGAGCTGCCAAAGAGCATAAGGAGAGGGCGATTGGACCCTCAGTGGAGCCAGTTCCTGCAGAGAGCTCTCGTGAACTTCCAGCGTGCAAAGCTGGGTTGGAAACAGGAAACAACGGGATTCCCTAGATGCCTAACTGCCCGCTAAAGTCTTCCTTCTAGATCTGAGACCACAAGCTTCTGCTGCTTTCAGCTGCCTGGTGCTGCACGCTTCTGTCCTAGCACCAAGATCAGCCCAAATGCACTGTCTCAGAGCCTTCCTGTTCCTCAGAAGAAGCCCAGGGAAGCAAGCACTCAAGGACATGCTTGCATAATGTAGCACCTGCCTCAGCCTGCGTGCCCTGCCTGCTAGCAGAGGAAGAGGCTGAGGATGGGAGGGAGGCAAACGCTTCACCCAGTGGAAGCAGAGAGCCCCCTTCACCAGCTTCATGGCGTCATGTACACAGACCTTTGCATGACATGTCCCTGTCCACGAAGAGCCTGTTCCAACAATGACAGGCACCACAGTGTGGTAGCAAGTGAACTGGCCATCCAGTGCCCATCCCCAAGGTAGGTTTTCTGCATGCCATGTCCCTCCAGAATATGGTACCCGGAGACACGATGGGACAGGCACTGAGATGGGATGAACATGTTAGTCTCAGAGGCAGGAAGGGCTGACAGGAAGTGACCGGCTGGGGCCACACTGGCAGTCTGTGAGCAGACCAGGCATGTGGGAGAGCACACAAGACAAAGCTCCCTAGTACTCATTTCTATGACATCCACCTGACTCAGAACGCCACCCTGCACAGGCCTGCCCCTAATGAGCAGCCAAAGCTCTCAGAGGTCATGCAGATGCTGGGGACCAGACACCACACAGTCCTCAGAATTCAGGTCCTTTTCCATATGGAATCACGGGGTCCTATAGTGCTAGAATTTTTTTTAAATTAAGATTTGGGGCTGGAGAGAGATGACTTGGTGGTTAAAAGTGTTGGCTACTCTTGCAGAGGATCAGGGTTTGGTTCCCTGTACCCACATAGTGACTCACAACTACCTGGTAACTTCACTTCCAAAAGATTTCAACTCTCTTTAAACTAGGTATGGCACATGCCTTTAATCCCAGCACTCAGGAAGCCGAGGCAAATAGATCTCTTTGAGTTCCAAGCCAGCCTGGTTCTGGTCTACATAGTGAGTTCTAGGACAGTGAATGGCCAAGGCTTTATAGAGAGACCCTGCCTCAAAAAAAAAAAAAAAAAAAAAAAAAAAGGTTTAGTTATTTTTGTTTTATGTGTCTTTTGCCTACATGCATGCATATGTACCATATGAATACCCAGCGCCTGTAGAGACTAGAAGAGGGCACTGGATCCTCTGGAACTGGAGCTATAGATGTGGGTCACCATGTGGGTGGTAGGAACTGAGTGCCAGGTGGGGGAGTGTTTCTTTGTGATCAGGGCTTATGTAGCCCAGGCTGGCCTTGAATTTACAAAGGAGCCGAGGATGACACTGAATTTCTAGTCTAGTCTTCTGCTCTCACCTGCAGACTGCCAGGATTCTGTGCACATTCCAGCACATATCATGCAGTGCTGGGGATGGAACCCAGGGCCTTGTGTCTGCCTAGGCGAGCGCTTTACCAACTAAGTGCCAGCATCCTGTGGTCAGTTCACCACACCAAGTGTCTGCCCGTGAAGAGAATTCACCTGTGACTGCGCCTCCTGGTTGCTCACAGAAAGGGACGGTATATGCAGAAGTTACTCTCAGAGACGCTACAGACCAATCCTGCCACAGCCTCTCTGGGGACAGAGGCCCCTCCTGATCTACAAAGTCCATTGAGGGCAAGAAGGAACCATTAGGGGGAAATGGTAATCAAGAGAAATGACTGCTTAATTACACTGGATGGGGGGGTGTTGTCTGTTAACATAGAAAATAAATCCACACTTCCAGCTCCCTGAAGTCTATAAAATATTGGAGGCTTTTTATGGTTGTAATCAAAAACCTCATTTCTCTAGGCACTACTGGCCGGATCTAATTAGGGTGAGGTATTCTAACAACGCAAGCCTGGCCCGGGACGGTGCTCCTTGTGGTATTAATTGCATTTAAAGAGGAAGCGTGAACCACACTCATGCTCACTAATTAGTGTGAGGTTACTAATTAATAACACAGAGTCAAGCTGCCTTTGTCCTGCATTAACGATTAGCTCCATAAGGCACAGCTCCCCTTCAGCACACAGAGGGCTGGAGGCTACTAGGATCAGGCCAGTACCTGGGCTATGTCCCTGGGAATGCTGGACACCTGTGTGGTTCCTCTACGTGAGGTCAGAGGAGCCTTCCGAGGGCCAGGCGTGCTCACTCAGATGGCCGTTCTCCATGGCATCTCGGCCTCAGGTAGACAGAGGGCTCAGGGGCAGGCCAAGCAGCCAATGCCTTCCCAGCCTCACTGCCATCAGAGAGACCCAGGAGTCATACCACCATACCACAGGGAGGCTGGAAATGTAAGTTTAGGTCTAGAAAAGGAGGCCGTTGTGGTGGGTGTGCCTCTAATTTGAGCACTCAGAAGCCTGAGGCAGGAGAATCATAACTTTGAGGCCAGAGGCCTGGGCTGCAGATTAAAACTCATACTCAAAACACCAAAACAGGGTTGAGATGATCGTTCTGTCAGAAACACTTGCTTCATAGGTAATGAGGACCTTAATTCTGACCCCTGAAGTTATCACCTGATCTCCATGTGCATGCACACACATGTGTACTCAAATATGAACTTATAGACACAAAGAAATAAAATAAGTAATAATAAATAAAATGGAGGAAGGAAATGTAGTTGTCAGCATCAAACGCAGCTGTGAGGGCAGGAGGAGAAGAGTTTCAGGAGTTCCAGAGGAGAAACAGAAAGATCCAGCATGGGGGGGTCACCACCACACATGGCAACGTAAAATAACCCCCAACCTCAGCAAGACTGCTGTGGTAGGGCTGGACACGTAACACATTGTGATAGATACACTGTTCCACAGAATGGTGCTCCTCATATGCAGGGCTGCTGCTGTGAGGAAACGTCCCCTCACCAAGCTGTGTGAACAGGAGGCGGACAGGGCATCTGGGGCCCGGCCAAGCCTTGGGGGTGGGGGCTGGGGGGTCAATGATAGCTGGACCTGAACACAGATCTGCCAGGCCTCAAGTCTCGGCTCCTCTCCAAGACCTTGCCTGAGGCCAGGGTAGGGCTTACTCAGCAGGCAGAGATGCTCCTGAACCCTGCAGCAGGCATGGGAAGGATGGAGGCTGTGAGACAGCTGTGTCCCAGGTCCCCAAGCACTGCCATTTTCTATTTCCCTCTTAAATGGGAAGGAGAAGAGAAGTGAAATAAACAACGTGAAATGACCTAAGATGAGGCAATCAGAGGCCAAGATTAAAGATGGGGCTAAGAAGACAGCTACCGCTCCAACCCCAAACGAGCAGGAAGAAAACTGCCCCAGGGGCCAGCATCCTGTTCGGCAGCAGCAGAGAGCTGGGCATCTTCAAGCCTGTGGCGGCACCTGGCCTCTCTGAAGGATCAAAGACAGTCGTGTTTCACTACAAGCTTGCCTTGACCATTGTCTTAGAGTTATTACTGCTGTGATGAAACATGACCAATGGCAGCTCAGGAGGAAAGGGTTTATTTCACTCAGCTCCACATAACAGTTCATCAAAAGCAGTGAGGGCAGAAACCTGAAGCAGGGCAGGAGCTGATGCAGAGGCCATGGAGGGGAGTTGTTTACTGGCTTGCTTCCCATGGCTTGCTCAGCCTGCTTTCTTATAGTATCCAGGCCCACCAGCCCAGGGTGGCACTGCTCACAACGAGCTGGGCCCTCCCGCACCAGTCACTAATTAAGAAACTACCTTACCGATGGATCTTATGGCAGCATTATCTCAGTTGAGGTTCCCTCTCTAGTGACTCTAGCTTGGGTCAAACCGACACAAAACTGTCTAGAACAACCATTGTCCCCAAATCCCCTATACCAGGGGTGAGCAAGAAGACAGGGCTGGGCTGCAGAGACAGGTCAGGGAGAAAGGAGCTCTCTATACAAGCCAGAGGACCTGAGTTCGAGCCCCAGAACCCAGATAAAGCTGGAAGTGGTAGCAAATGTCTACAACCCTCATCCTCCTATGGAGAGATGATGGTAGGGTCAGCACCCGTAAAACAGCTAGCTGGGCATATACAGTGGGAATGACGCTGTCGCACACTATGTGCACTTTCCCTCCGTCCCTCCTCTCTCTCTCTCTCTCTCTCTCTCTCTCTCTCTCTCTCTCTCTCTCTTACACACACACACACACACACACACACACACACGTGTGGAAGCCTGCGAGATGAATTTTCAGGAGCTACAGAGTACTAAGGGCGCATGAACAGCTTCCTCACGCTGTCCCTAAAATGAACACAGGGCTCAGAGTCTCTCCAAAGTGACACGGGAAGTACAGGGCAGAGCCAGGCAGCCATGCTTCTGTGCAAAGTAGACCCTAGGTGACAGCAAGCTGCTTAGCCATGGAACCCTGGGCCTGGCATGTGCTTAGCACAACTCATTTCTAATTCTTCTTGGCCTCGTGTACATTATGAAAACAAGGCCCTGGGGTACATTCCAATTCAGGTCAACACTGAGGAAGCCACGCATGCTAATGCACAGAACATCAGGGTCTCCCTGGGCTGTGCAGACTGATGCTCGGCTTACAAAACCTCCATACCCCACACATGACTTCCTCAGTGGCAAGAGCGAGCAGCCCACCGATAAAAGAGGCTGAAGCACTTGGATCACAGGGATAGAGGCCAAGAGGCCACATGTGGAGATAAGGGCTAACCACACTAGCCAGCTCACAACTCCTGCCTAGGTAAAGGGAGATCATATCACTCCTGACAACATCCCAAAAGTTAAAGAAACCTACATCACCTATTGACCGATACCATGCTCCACAGTCCACAGACCCTCCTCCACACTCACTGCTGGATATAACGCTCCACAATCTCTAGAGTCACCCCCTTCCCACACCCTAGGCCAGAGGCCTGCTTGGCTGGCCACCTCTGACCACAGCCCCAGGCAGCTTCCCCTCCCGCATACTGTCTTAATTGCCAGCTATCAGCTGATTGGCATTCTGTTGCTTAGCCTCTGCTTGGTCGCAGTCTGACCCCCATGCTGATGACAACACATTGTGTCTGCAGCACTCGGTGTGTGGGCAGTGGGTACACCCAGCATTGCACAACCAACCCTGATTCTGTATTCTGCGCTGGTCTCTCTCACCCCCAGATCAGAATCTCAACCCTGACTCAGAACACTCAGAGTCCCCAACTCCACTTGTGAATTCTAGCCCATGCTCTGAGTCCCCAGGCAAACCCCACTTGTGTTATCTAAGCCATACCCTCGATGCCCGCAGATCTATGTTGCTCAGGCTGACCTGGCCAGGCCCCAGTCCTTAGCCATAGCCTCCCAAATGGCTCCCGTGACAGACTCCTGCTGGCTTACACCTTGGTATCACATGGCGGGGGAAGGGGGGGCACGAAGACTCATTTCCCACCTCTGCTCCTGTCACTCTGCAGTTTCTAATATTGAAGCATCATGGCCACAACACAGGAGAATGTGCCTGTAGACCAAGTCCCGCCAGGGAAAGGCAGAAATCCCCTTGTACAGGGATCCAGGACTCCAGGAAGCGTTCCTGCAGGCTGTCCTTCACCATACAGCACCAAGTGAGCCCCCCACTCCAGTACTCACCGTGTCGGCTCTCTGCTTCTGAACCCCGAGCTCCTCCAGGGCCTCAGACAGCTGAGCCTACAAGATAAGACCAAGGGGGTCATGGTTGAAAGGAGATGGCTGCCAGCCTTAGGGTGAAGGGCTTGCCTCAGCCTCCACTCCATACTGAGTCTGCCAGGCACACAATGCTACCCTCGTCAGGCTCTGGGTAGTGTGAAATTCTTAGCCCACAGAAATCCTTGCTGTGCTACCATATGTGAAGGGCCTGAGGAAGAAGTCAGCCAGCCGCCTCCTGCAGTCTCCTGTTCTGGGGTGCGGGCTCTCCAGCATAGTCTCTGCTGAGCAGAGTAGAAAGGGGCAGGGGAGACCCCCAAGCAGGGACACCCGGCCTGGTGTCCCCAGAGAAGAAAGGCATGCTGCACTTGAGCAGCAGCAGCAGCAACATCTCCTGACCAAGAGTCCCTGAGCTCCACCCCAGGGCTCCACACCCAGAGAAGGACTGCCTCCCTAAGCTTCGACAATCCAGTAAATGGGGTGGGCTATTGGAAGCTGCACCACTGGGGGCCACAGCAGAACAGCACAGACTCAATTCCTGCACAAGGCTGCAACAGCAAAGGGGCAAAGAGCACAGCCTTGCCAGGGTGCCACCGGCTCCATCTTCTCATCTCACAACATTGCCACCCACCAGAATGGCACACATGCTTCACTGACTGAACACATCAGTTCTCACAGGCCCTGCTAGGGTCTTCCCTGGCAGGCCATAAGTGGCATGGCTGAAATGACCATGGGGAGCTGCTGTGAGCCATCTATAAATGCACACTACCAGTGAGCCGACCACTTACTCAGCAAGGATGTGATCACCGTTCCTGAGCTGCAAGGACGCTGCCCATCCTAGAGCAACGTAACTACCCCACTGTCAGCTCTGCAGCAGGCAAGGGGGGTCCTTCCTGTGTCCTGTCTACTGTAAGGCTGGTCCTCTTCTTGCGGGGATTGCCACAGGCTGAGCACCCTGTAGACACCAGGGCAGTCAGCGCCTATGGATACTCTCCTGGTATACTGTGTTCTCCCCAGAAGAGCCTTTCTTAGGAAAACGGGTCCAGAAGCCAAACACCATGTACAACTCAATGAGTAGTTAGTTGGTCAGTGAACAAGGCAGGATTTGAATCCAGGTCTAACCTGAGGCTCTCAAAACTAGAAGAACTGTAAGACCTACATGTCCATCGCCGGGGTACACAGTCTTTTTCTTCTGCTCCAAAACACGTCACCCTCACTGCTTTGTGAGTAAGGGGATGGAGGACAGACACTGGCATTCCCTGCACCTGACTGACCTTAAGGACACACACTGATGTGCTATAAAGCGGGGAGGAAAGAAATCAACAGTGTGACGGCGGGCGGAGCAGGCAGAGAGGCAAACAGACATCTCCCAAAAAGGAAAGGCACACAGGCGGCAAACACACAGAAAGGTAATTAACATGGTTAGCAATTAGCCAAATGCAAATCAGGACCAACAGCGAAACACCACTCTGCGAAGGAAGACAGGGCTGGCAGAGCCCAGGAAGTGCTGGGGCGCTGGAAGGGAAGGGTGGGAGCTAAGCCGAGTCTCCGGTGACAGAGGCAGTGAGACTGAGCAACTCAGATGATCTGCTTTCTCCTCAGGGTTTCATGTGTGCGGAGCTCACCCCAGGAATGTGCTCAAACAGCTGAGCAATGCCTGCCTGGGCTGAGGAAATGGCCCAGTGGATAAAGTGCTTGCCCCAGAACTGTGAGGATCTGAGTTCAGATCCCAAACGCCCATGTAAAAGCAGGCACAGAAGCGCACATCTGTAGTCCCAGAGTTCTTACAGTGAGGCGGAAGGTAGAGACAGAAGACGCCCTGGAAGCTCTCGGGCCAGTGTGAACAAGAGCACCTGCCTCAAAAAGGTAGCCGGTGAAGACCAGTGCCTGAGGCATGCCCACCCCACCCCCCAGCTACGTTTGGCTGTGCCTTGGTCACAGCAGGATGGTGACAACCTGCCTCCTATGACCTCCACAAATGTAGAGAGGAGAGGAGCTGGTGGCCACTGTGGCTTTACCAGCACTCCATCCCCACCTGCGACAGGAGATAACCAGAAAGTTCCCCCAGAAGACTATTAGAAAACACTCATTCCAGGCAGCCATGCTTGGTGGGACAGTTGGTCAGAATCAGACACCATGCACATGACATGGCTGACCTAGCAAGGGTCTTGTCTCTTGGATCAGCCAAGCTGGCTGAGGAAGCCTGCAGAGCGTGTGGCCTGGGAGGTCAACAGAATAAGCAAGCACACTGTTGTAGAAGGCGACACTTCGGTCATCATGCCCACATCCAGAAAGCAGATCCCTGCTGAGGTCCTAGGCCATGGTCACCAGAGGCCGCCTCAGTGCATAAAGGATGGCCAGTTGTGACCTTCATGACTGTTCTCAGGAGGGACAGAAGGGCAGAGTCCTGTCTGCAGCCTGAGCGTGGAGCTTCTGGCAAATGCTGCCTCAGCCGCAGTAGTAGAGGCAATGGCCTGGCCCTTGCCAGAAGATATAACATAGAGCTGAGGACGAGGGTGGGGTGTAATGGCCAGCGGTGGGGGATGGGCAGCTGCACAGCTTATGTTGCTAGTGTCTAGACTGAGGAAACATCTCCTTGTGGGGGCATCATAGTACGTCCTACCCTTTGCAATAACACCAGGGCCTGGGACTTCCAAAGAGGGACAGACAGACTTTACACAGGAAAACAGCAGCAAGGCGCCTCAGCCCACCAGCTGTTCCTCATCTGCCCACAGCTGGCCCAGACATCTGGGCCAGTGGCTACTGCAAGCAGATTGTCTATCATCTCTCTGCTCACACGGCACCAGCTACCAGCCCTGTCCAGGATACTGCTGCCACGAAGGGGGCAAAGCCAGGCTTTGAGGCTATGCACAGGGAAAGCAAGCTGGCGGACTGGGACAGAGACAGTCCCAGATCATAGCACTGGAACAGCAGAGCTGTGGCTGGCCTCGGGTGCGGCCAGGGTGGCAGGCGGGCTAGCACATGTCTCTTACCCCTGTGGAAGCACTGATAGCACTGGCCATGGTCCCCAGCCAGGCTCTGCAGACATGCGCCACCTGTGACATTCCATCCTGCACAGGAGCCTCAGCAGGGCTATTTTTATCCTGAAGTGAGAAGTGTCGGCCTGATGATCTAGCACCCCTGCAGGCACACAGACAGCTTGGGGGAGATACAGGAAAACCTGTGGTGGGTGCAGGCCGGGACAGGCCATCCCAAAGCCTGAATGGGGCTGGTGTTACTTTCTGCAACTCTACAGCATGGCCTGGAGAACCCTGGGAGGAGAACATCAGCTCTACATGGACCTAAGCAGGCAGGGTCCACTCAAGGTCAGAGTTAGCACACAAGAGGCCAAGACAAGGGCGAGGCTCTCCCTTGGGGTATGAGTGTAGACATGGATGGCAGGCAGAGCACCTTCTGCTTCTGGGGCTGCATAGCAACCAGCTCCTGAGTAGACAGTTGGCATGCTCTGGCATTCAAAGATGCAGACCATGTACGGGCTATGGAGATGGAAGGCCTGAGGGCAGAAATGGGCCCTGCTGGAGTGGAGGAGACAACCCGCCCCCAACACACGCCACCACACTCTATCCAGGGTTAGTGACTGCACAGAGACCCACTCCCTAGCAATCCTAGGCACTCAACTAGAAATAGGAGATTCCCAGGCTCCAGCCCACACCCACTGGATCCGATGTCAACAGAGGGTCCTGGCCTACAGGAGTTCCCACAGACCCTGCAGGGGCATGACAGAGCTCAGATCTGGGAACTGTCAGAGGGCAATCGGTCTTCTGGCAAGCAGCTGGGATCTCAATGGCCACCTGTCACCTATGTGACCTCCACAAAGGCTGATCTGAACATCTCATCTGAGCACTCAGGGTATTTGTCCTCCATCTGTGCAATGGGCCCAGTGAGCTAGGGCTGTAGCTCAATGGCGGAGTGATTCCCTGACACACATAAAACCCCAGGTTCCTCTGCTAACTCTTTTCGTCCTCCTGCATCTACGTCTTAGAACTCTGGAGCTTCTCCTCTGTGCTTCACCCACAGTGTGGTCCTCTCGCCGGAAAGCAGCACGCCAGTGCATTCATGAGGAGTCTCCATGTAGCTAGCAGTGCTGTAATCTGTTTTAATTAAATACGCTGGAAACACAACTCAGGTGACGCGTGGCATCCAAGTGCCACACACTTGTATTTATGGCTCCGTCGACAGAGGACTCGTGACATCTGCTTCCAACCTCCACAGCCGCTTTATTAAATGGAATAAATAAAATCCGGGCAAAATGGCAGCAGCCTCACCAGAGACAGGCTACTGGGAGTCTCCCAGCTCCACATTCTAGCTTGTTTTGCTGAAATGATTCTGCTGGAATGAAAGCATGCCTTATGCTTGAGCTGCTGAAGGACATTAGCACAGACCAGGGCTGTGCTGAGAAGAGGCTGCAGTGTGCCTGCCTACCTACCCATGGCCAGCCCTGAGGCTGGCTCACGTGCCCTCCCATGAACAAACCCGGCAGCCAACACTCTAGTCCTCCTGACTGACCCAGTGCACAGGAACCCACAGAAAGGCCTGTTGACTCCAGAGACAGCAGGAGCCTGGGGTGAGAAAGAGTGGGCAACGGAAAGCCATCAGACAGAAAGAGAGACCAGGGAGTCTGGGAGTCAGCTCGGTGGGTACAGTGTCTGTCTGCCTCACAAGAACGAAAACCTGAGTTCTGATCCCCAGCACCCATGCAGAATGCCAAGTCTGGCAATGTGCACCTGACAGCACAGGGTGGAGAGATGGGAACAGAAAGATTCCATGGGCTCACGGGCCAGCCAGTCTAGCCAAATCTGAGCTCCAGGTCACAGCAAGAAGAAGGCCCCGACACTGCTGACCTCCAGACTCATGAGTGCTGGCACGTGCACCATTCATGTACACACACACAAATACACAGGAAACAGGAAAGACTGCCGGGAAGGCTAGGGACGGAAGGAGAAGAGAGAAAGCTCAATGGGTGGAGAGGGGAGGGGGCACCACACCCCCACCAGGACACTGGAACTGTCACATGCCTAGTGGTGCTCTTCCTGTTTCCATGGAGCCCTCCCTCTTGTCTGTGAAGCCGAGGGGGAAAGCATGCCTGTCGCTCTATGGGGAGTGTGCAGTCAGACCCTTGCATGCACCTCTCCACCTCTGACAACTCGGGACTGATCAACAAAGGCAATGCGCGGGCCCGTTCTCCACTCTTTACTCTACATCTTCCCTGGAAGGAACCACTCACATCCTAGACATGAGCAATGCTTGCACAGCCGCAAGGCACCAGGGGACCTTTAAGGAGTCTCACGGAGTTATGTAACTTTTTACTGTGTCAATACAAGCAGCTCAGCTAATAAACTCCTGACAGGACTTTTAAAGCTCTCCAGGCGGGAGCCATTTGCCAGCTTCTGTTATATGAATGTGACGTCCAGCGAGGCAATGGAGAACTCGCTTCCATGGCTGCAGCTCTATCACCCGCAGCAAGACCAGTGACCTTGGCCCCTTGGCCTGGGCATGCAGGGCTGAATCAAGGCTGGACTGCATTCTCCAGGTGTTCAGTGCCCAGAGGGTGCTCTCAGACTCTGGCAGTGAGCGAGGGCTCTAGAATGCACCCACCAGGAATGTCAAACGATGGGACGGGGAGAAGGAGACAGGAACGTTTGGTCTGGACCTTCCTCCACCTCAGACTTCAGTGTCCTGGGAGAGTCTGGAGAGATCTTGAATAAGACTGCAGGCTGCAGGATGTGCCTAAAGCCAGGGCACTCATGTGTGCCACCTCCATTAAGAGTGGCCTGAGATGGTCAGGGTTGCCTGCTGGAGCCCTGGATGTGATAGAGCTATGCTGTGGCTCCATGGCTGTCCTAGCCCAGGAGTGCTCGCCTCCAAAGTGTCGGGGTGGAGCTGACAACAGGCTAGGCCATGGATCTGCAGACTGGGCCAGGTGTGCCTGTAAACAGCAAGCTCCATGACCCTGTGGAAACAGCTCCCTGACTCCCTGCAGCCAGAGGATCTTTTCCATCGGTCATTCTCAGTTCTCACAACTTCTGAGTCTGGGAACATCCCCTCCAGTCTCACCAGGGCCCCAAGAGCCCATACCAGCCTCTCCAGGGGCAACTCTCTCCTCCTCTAGGTCTACATCCATCTTGCCTTTTGTGCCTAAGCAAGCCATTTGCCCATGTCCCTTCTCACTAGATGGGGACTCATAGGGCACCATCGGTACAGCAGATCCCACAGGACAGGTAACATAATGGGGACAAGAGGCTGGGAAGGGGTACCCTCCTAAGTTCAGGCTCCAAGGCAGAGCAGGGAAGCAGAAAGCCAAGGCCACCCTCATCCTTCCAGCTCCCTCCACAGCAGACCACCAGCTGCGGGACTCTCCCACGTGCCTGGTCCTGTGCCCAGCTCCCTGCCATCCCCTCCCTCGGTGTCCTTTCCTACACCTGCCTAGCCCCCTCCGGGTCAGAGTGGCTGGACCCAGAAAGCAGTGAGCCTGTCTGCTGCCACCTGGTGGAAGCAGAGGGCGCACCATCCCCACTGCAGTGAATTCAGATCCCTAGGCAGGCCTCCTCCTCTATACTATGGTAAACCCAGATGCTCCTCCACTCCCAAAGGGTTGGGGTCCCCATGTACGAGAAGGAGAATTCCAGTGCAGACGGAGAAGTCCGTGACTGAGCACTACAACTGTACAACTCGATGGCTCCAGAACACACGGCCACTCTAGACTGTAACAAACGGTGACAGTTGGAAGTACAGCTAGAGAGGCCACAGGGTGAGCAGGAAAGCCACCTAGGGCTCTGCTCACAGGATCCCATCACCACAGCCACAGCAGCACACCGAGGGCCAGAGGAGGAAGGTCACAGAGGATCAGCATGCCTCGAGGTCAGAGCGCCCATGCACAGGAGGGCTAGCCGGAAAAGCAATCTTGAAGGTGTGTATGTCGGAGGAACCTCTCAGCCTCTACCTGGGCGAATGTCACAAGTGTTCACAGTGACCATGACTGAAAAATAGTGTGAGCACCTTGCTCAGTAACAGCTGAGCCCCCAAGCTCTCCATCCACTGGCTCATCCACAGCTCTGGGAGACAAAACGGGAGGAAGAACTTGCCATCATTATATCCTTCAGGGAAAGATGGGGTGCCTGACACACACCCTGTGATCCAGGCGACAGCAAGACGCTGACAGGGAGCACTCCTCTGCTGGAGCTCAGTCCAAACAGCCCTGATCACTGACACGGACCACACATACTGGTTGGGCCCGAACCATCACGCCCCTAACAACCTATACAAAATGCACATGGGCGGCACTGACGGGACCTCTTGAGAGAAAATACCAGGGATGCCGCAAGGTGTCACAGAGCAGACCTGCAAATCTTTCCTCATTAGCGTTTCTCATAGAGCTAAATGTGCTGTAATAAAACGGCTATTAGCACACTTACATTGATGATGGTACAGCTCGCGGGAGCCTGAGTTAACCTTTCAGATGAGGGTGAAGGCCCAGGATGCAGCAGCAGCTCACTGCAGACACAATGGGCCTCACTCCTAGATGCTGTCTACCTGTAAGTCATGGAGACAAAGGTGCAGCCAGGGGCTGGGGAGTGGGGGGAGGTCAACGCAGGACCCAAGTGGGTCTCGACCACTTTCATAGGGTTCGGTTCATTCTGCCAAGAGTGTCAGTGAGGCCTGCTCTTCCGGGCAAGGACGAGGCAGGCCTCGCCCAGGTACCTGATGAGAATCTCCCAGGCGGGGAGAACATGATGGCGCCTGGACCACGGCCTCCTCACCATGGCAGGGCCTTGCCACAGGCCGTCCCCAGAGCTAACGTTCAGCAGCCCCCACTCCTGCCACTCTCCAGTGAGACCTGTAGGCTCCTCTCGGCTGCAGGTTCAAAGGTGCATGTTTAGTGTCCCAGACATGGTAGGACAATGCTGGGACCTTCTGACTGCTCCCTCACAAGAACCTACAACTCTGCACCTCACACCTAAAATGCTACTTCACTTTGTGGTTATTATGAGTTTCACTTATATATTTATCTCTTCGCTTGCTTTTGCAGTACTAGAAATTTAATGTAGGGACTCATGAAAATTAGCAGGTGCTCTACCACTGAGCCACACCCCAGTCCCTCACTGGAGGATTCTAGGCAGGCCCTCTGCCACTGAGTCACACCCCAGCCCCTCACTGGGGATTCTAGGCAGGGGCTCTACCACTGAGCCACACCCCAGCCCCTCCCTGGGGGATACTAGGCAACTGAGCCATATCCCAGGCCCTAGCTAAGCTATATCTTCTACTTTCTTTTTACTTAGACAGACATTAAGTTGCCCAGGTTGGCCTCAAACTCATTCTATAACCTAGGCTGGCACAGAACTTACCAAGTAGCTTGGACTGCAGGCCTGTGCCACCAGACTAGCACATGGTTGCCCATCAACAGCCCCCTTCACCAAAGGTTCTGCAACCCTAGGAAGGAGCCTTGCCCAATGTGGACTCCAGTGCTCTCTGGGAAGTACACGTGGTCTCACCATCACCCTGGCTGTTGCTTTGGACACTTCTCTAGGGAGACCACCAGGAACACTGGCTGGGTGAGGGCCAAGCTGCTCGCACAGAATGACTAGACCAGCGGCACCTCTCTATGTGTGCGCATCACACCAAGGTCAAGAACCAGCCCGACAGGTGTGAATATCAATACCAAAATAGCTGATGGGCCTTGCCCCAGGGTGCTCTGTAAGGGGGTAGTGCTTCAGAGCAGACCTCACTTTGTCCACAGGCACCTGGTGACCTGGGCTCAGTACCAGCTTTCTTGTCATTAAAATGTGGGCAATGACAGCCCTGCTTCTAGGGTCTCAGCCAGAGTCAAGCTCAAAGATACAAGTGAACAGTGGGTGCAGAGCAGACACAGGCAGCTGCTGGGGGCATAGCTGTGGGATTCTCCTGACAGGCAGGATCCGCCTTGTACTGTGTGCTCATTCAGCCCCTTCTGAGAACTAAGCGACTCTCACCCCGTTAGTAGGAGAAGAGGTGTTTCCTCCTCATCTGGGCTGCTTTCCAGGGAAGCTGCACCCCAGGCAGTGCCAGCATTTAGCAGGTAGGAGTCCTGTATTAGCTCAGGCCAGTCAAGAAGGACAGGCCAGACAAGGTTCACACTGGTTCCCAGTGCCTAGCAGCCTACAGGGGCCAAAGAGTTACTCTCTTCTTCAAAGGGGGACATTCTCTCTGCCCTCGCTAGAGCAGAGTGAGACTTCAGAGAACCCGTGATACTGCAGGAGGGGATAGGGAGACTGCCTGGAAGACACTGTGCCACCCCACCACCCCCCTCCCCGCCCCCGACAGGAACATGCAGCAAAAGGAAGCGGGTTACACATGGCTACACGGCACACACTGTCCCCCAGGCACCTGGCAACAATTCGAGCAGGCAGAGGCCTTGCCTTGATCTGAATGCCCTCAACACCTCTGCTGGCCGGGGCTGCCTGGAATCCTCTTACCACCAAGCGCCATGTAAGAAGTAAATAAAGTAGGAGCAGGTATCAAAATAACCCCCATGGCTGCACAGCCCACCATGGTCCCCACTCACCCATGATGCCCACCTACCTCCATCTCTGAGTTGTGAGCATGCACTTTCTGAACCATGTCCTCGGCCTCCCACATGCGCTGTGTCAGCTGAGGTGAGTACTCGGCCTGGGTCAGCTCACTGTCGTAGGATCCCAGGATGGCACGCATGCCGTCTCGCTCCTGAGGACACAGAATGGTCAGGTCAGGTGGGGATTGTGTGTTGGTGGCTTGAGAGAATACAGAGGTGGGAGTCTCAGAGTCCCTGCATATGGTCCTCTGAAAGCTCAGGGCTGTGGCTTGCTTCTATCTGCCAGTGGAGCTCACAGTGAGCCCAAGCGTGCAGAGGTCTAGAGTGGGTCTGACTGAGCCAGTGACTGCAGAGCCAAACCTGCCAACAGTACTCACTCCAGCACTGCCAGGGTGGACACCAGCTTGACAGGACTTCTGGCCGGTGACACTCAGCACAGGAACACAAGCCTGGTGGGTGAGCACCAGCCCTATGTGAGCAGACTCGAAAGCCTTGGCTCTGTCCTGATGACTAAGTGCCCCTGAGATACTGGGGCTCCAGAAACAGCCGCAGTCTCACCTCTACAGAGAGCTCACATGAGGCCACCAGGCAGTCCAGCCATGTCCAGCACCTTCCCATCCAGCAGGGATTGGGAGTGGCAGCTGGTGCTGTGGCTAATCCTTGGCTGGTTTGTGCACACTAGAGATCCTAAGGTTGACAGCCTAAACCAGAAAGCTAGCAGTGAAGAGATGCTGCCAGGCCTGGGACCCACATTCCCTAGAATGCTGGAGAGACTTGTCCTGGGGGATGAAAGAAGATGCCCTCCACCCTGCCAGCAAGGAAGCCCATAGACATGCAGCCTGCCCTGTGTGGGGAGCCAAGTTGCTCTGAGAGCCATATATGGTACAGCACTGTTGGGGAGTCTGGCCTCCCCAGGCAGCTTTCTGCATTCTCTTTCCCCATGACTCAGGATATTAAGTATGGCCTCAAACCTACAGGGCCACTGGGCTTCTCTGGATACAGATATCACTAAGAGGTAGAGGAGGCCCAGCCCCCAAATCCCAGGTCCAGGCCGGGGGCTCCCCCTACCCTGATGTCAGCTTCCGAGAGTCCAATGGAGTGCAAAGGCAGGAGTGATGAATCCTTCCTCCAGAGGCCCAAGTGTGCCAGACTCAGCTTCATCAACCTGGGAAAATGGCCTTGGGGAATGTGATAAGGCTCCTCAGCCTGCAGGTCTGGGCAAGTCCAGCTCTGTACTTATAACTGGGACCTGAAGCATCCCTGCTGATGCACTCAGTACCATCTACTTGAGTTTTGCTCAGGAGGAAGGGAACAGTTCCTACTGTAGGAAGCAGCTTCCAACCCCAGCTCTGCTCCTCTGTAGCCAGCTATCTAGTCACCCCCAGTTTCAAACCCTCCCTCAGCAACAAAGTAGTCACAAGGGCAGCCATGTAGATCAATACTGTTGTGGAAAGAGTGTCCGGTGAGCTGTCCTACAGACAAGTGGTGCTTATAAAAACAGTAGGATTGCATTACTATTGGCAAATGCTGTCTCAGGATGATGGACGAGATATGGCTCTTATGTGCCCCAGAATATTCCTTCCCAAACCACACACCTGGGAAAGGTCAGGATGGCCCAACACACCTTTGTTCTATGTCCCTAGCCAGTGGCTCCTTCCCATGTGACCTGCACTGTCTGTTCATACCAGGAGAGGCTCGGGGGGGAAGAATAACCCCATGGACCAGCTTATTCAGACCACAAAGGCACCAGGAGCAGCACCAGCAGCCATCATGGAGTTTCTTATGAGACTGAGGCCCTGACTATGTCACCCAGACTCAGCCACCCACAGCACCAAAACTGCCTAGTCTTAAAGCCCTGATGTTTAAGAGCTTCTCCCCTTAGCCCACGGGCCTCCAAAGACTCGTCTGGGCTCTCTTCCCTCCCAGGCAGGGGACACGCTTATCACCTCGGCACAGAATTCATAATTAGTGAAGGCCAAAAAATTCAATAAGCGAGAAATTAAAGTTTCAAATCCAGCTGGAACTGGTCACAGGTCTGGGGGCGATCTGTTTCCGTGGGAAGGTTTATGAAGTGCCATAACTTTATTGAAATCCTATATCTTCCCATTGACTTTTATCGTCTCGAGCTGGTTACCCAAGTTATCATTAGCAGAGTGTCGATGCCATGAGAGGCCGGGCGGGGATTTCCTTTCATCAACAAACTGTAATTGTCTCTTTTATTGATCGGTAAATCTCTCTGCCGCCACCTTTCGCTGGGCTTCTCTCCTCCACTGTCTCCAGGCTGGCGCAGAAGAAAAATAGAACTGGCCAAGTTTGTTGTTTGTGTCTTTTCAAGGAACGGCCATCACAGTGAGGGTGCTGTGTGGTGCGCCTGGGTAACGGTTCTTTAATGAGCGATGCCACTCTCGCCTTGGCTCCACTTGAGCGGGCACAGGCAATTCATTGCAGCACAAACCGGCGCCTGGGTGGTGTCCACAGAGCCCTAAAGACCTGCTTGGCGAGTACCAAACAAAATGGTATTTTCCACTGAGCATTTCTCCTCGGGTACAGAACAATCCTGTTTGAAAGCAATCAAATTTGCTCATGGCGTAATTAATGGCAAGAGAGTGCCAGGAGACAGTCTCACTGAGGAAGTCATCGGCTGGGGAGGGAGGCCTCAGAACCACCTGAGACAGTCAGAGGGGATGGTTAGCCTTCTGGGCAGTGCCTCTCTGGGTCAGCAGAGGCCAGTGGCCATCCCAGCTGTCAGATAGCTCACGGTGACAAACTGAAGTAAATACAGGATGGATCATGCAGTGCTAGGGAGGGGCTGCAGAGTCAGCTCAATGGTGAAGTCTGTGCTGTACCAACAGGAGGTCTTCAGTTCAGGACCCAGAACCCACATAAAGAGCTAAATGGGATGGGACATGCTTGTTACATTGGCACAGGAGGACGCCAGGGGCTAGCTGCTCAGAAAAATTAGGACCTGTGGGAGACTGTGTCTTTAAAAAGCAAGGTGGGGAACAGCAAGATAGGTCACTGCCAGACCTGAGCATCTGAATTTGATTCCTGGGACCCACGTGGTAAAAGGAGGAAGATCAGACCTGCAAGTTATCACCTGACCTACAGGGCATGGGGGGAGGCAGGCAGACAGACAGACAGACAGACACACACACACACACACACACACACACACACACACACGCACACACACACACACACGCACACACACCAGGCGGGGGTGGACTAAGGTGATGTTACATGACCATTTTCAATTCATTCCTAGGGCGCTGGAGAGATGGCTCAGTGGTTAAGAGCACGATCTGCTCTTCCAGAGGAACTGGGTTCGATTCCCAGCACCTACATGGCAGCTAACAACTGTCTGTAGTTCCAGTTCCAGGCAAGCACCAAGGCAAATAAATAAATAAAGTTTAAAAAAAAAAAAAAAAAAAAAAAAAAAAAAAAAAAAAAAAAAAAAAAAAAAAAAAAAAAAAAAAAAGGTGTGCATCAATTCATTCCTAGCCAGGAAGAGTAACAACTGACCCAAGGAAAATATTTCTTCCATGTCTAGAAAGGTGAGCCATATGGTTAGGGGGTTCATTTATAGAAGCACGGGTAGCTGGAGACTGCTGTATCACCAAAAAACTCACCCAAGCATGCTGATGACCCCACAAAGCTACATCCCTAGAACACCATGCACAGCTCTCTCCCCAGCAGATGATTCCTTGTATACAGCCCTGTGGAGGGACGCTTGAGCCCAGTCTCTTGAGTGTTTCATGAGTAACGTCCCCAGACTCCACCCCACATCCCACCAGAGCCTCCTCCCTCCCTTCACAGGTCAATGTTTCAATCTGGTAAGTGCTGCTTAAAAAACTAGTGAAGAATTCTGAGAACAGGGCTTCACAGTGGTTTTCTAGAAGAGAAGCTGAGGCACAAAAGTGCAGAGTCACCTGCCTCAGGACCCAGGAACTCCCAATCCCTGCCTTCTGGAAGCTGGGCGTCTTTACGATGTCCTGTCCAACACTGAGGATGGACTCAGACACAGCCATCACAGGAACAGCATCCCCACTCCTGGGCAGATCCCGGATGCCCCAGGGAACTCTGGGTAGCTGTCAGTGCGTCTGCGGAAGCCCTGTCACTCAGCTCTCATCTACCAGTGTGCGTTCACTAACCTGCCTTTGGCACGGAGAAAGGTCCCACTTCAGCCCTCAGTGGTCGAAACAGCACAGCCCACTGGCCATGGGGCAGAGGATACAAGAACAGGCCAGTGACCAGAGTGTGAAAGGGACAGCTGGCAGTCACGGGTAACCATAGCATGCAGGCTGCACCTGGTGCATGCAAAGAAGCATATCCCAGCCAGAGGGCAGTGCAGGTAGTTCCCAGAGGGCCTTGCCAGAGAACAAAACACATTCGTTTCTTTCTGTTGCTATGATGGAACACCACACTCTAAAGCAACTCTGGAAGAATGGATTTGTTTCGGCTTAAGGTTCCAGAGGGAAAGTCTGTAATAGGGTGTGAGGTGGAGGGGAGCAGGAAATTGAGCCACCACATCCTCAACCACAAATACCAAAAAGAGCACCGACTAGAAGTGGGGCAGAGCTCTACACTCTCAACACCCCCGCCCAGCACTATGCTCCTCAGCAAGGCTCCACCTCCTCCAGTTCCACAACCTTCCCAAACAGTGCCACCAAGCAGACACCAAGTGTTCAAACACATGCGCTTACACAAGACATTTCTCATCTAGACTCCACAGCCCATCCTCAAGGGAGTGCCTTCACCTCAGGTACACCGTGGGAAAGGTGTCAGTGTGGAGTAGAAGACCAATCTGCAGTCTGGTGTCCCTCCAGACATGGGTGTATACCAGGCCAGGACTCAGGCCAAAAACCACAAAGCCACACTAACAGGACATCAGTTTGCTCTGTGTCCTGGAGAATAAAATCAGCTTCTCTGAGCCTCAAGATACCGGACTATACAGAGAAGAGGCAAGGTGCCTGGATGGTCTTAGAAGTGCAAAAAAGCCCTCTGCAGAAAGCTCTGGACTCAAGACCACACCCTCCAGGTGACATGCTAGTCTGGCTGTGTGGGTGTATGCATCTCTGCCATTCTCTACTCTCTCTTGTCACAGCAGCTTTCTCTGTGACCAACACCCCTGCTAGAAATGGACATGAATGACCCACAAGCCCAGCTCAGGTAGGAGAGCCTGGTGTTGGACAGATAATAAATAAATGGCTCAAGGCAGCCTTGTCACTTCCCACCCTCACTGATGGGCTCCTGGCTGGAGGCAACTGTGTGTCGGCACAGGAGACTCTCCCTAGACCCAGAGGCCCTTCACCCTGCAGAGCAGCTAAGAGCAGGCATATTCCTTTCCCTTTGCTCCCTTCCCCTCCCCTCCCCTCCCCTCCTTTCAGCTCCCCCTCCCAGCGCTGACTCACTGGCCGCCCACTCAGAGCGCTTCTGTCTGAAAAGCCTCAGAGGGCCTATATGCAGGGACGCTCTCTGCATGCATCTCCTGCGGTCCTTCCACTGCCCCCACGGCCTCTTGCTCCTCGTCTGAGCTCTGCGCTCCACTCCACGTCATTCTGCAAGGCTTTCTTATGAGAAAATAAATCGTGACTGCAAAGAGCTATTCCGATTACCTCCCAGCACCAGGAGCTGCCGAAAAAGTCCACCCAACTCTGGGGATCCCAGCCCTGCTCACTGTCCCCATCCTTTCTCTCACGGCCATTCACCTGTCACTCCAAGGTGAGCAAGCTAGAGGCAGGGCAGCCTCACAAGTAACCAGGCCCTGGGAGGTACCTAAAGCCCTTCTTTAGATGCTCCGCCACTTGCCTCACCACAAAAGGGTCCTTTTGAGCTTCAAGTCCTTTCTAGAGGACCCAGGGCCCTCTCTGCATCCCATTTCAAGGGAACCCCAATAGGTCAGAAGCATGAGCAATATGGAAAGGATTAGTTCTGTCTCTAGGGTCAACCTGGCACATGCCCCGCACATCCACACTAGTGGAAAGACATTCCAGAACGGAAAAACAACACAGGACACCATGTTACACCGGAGGATACATGTCTGCAGGGGGTGAAGGAGCCTGTGCAGCTGCAGAGCCTTTGTGACCCCCACTCCCACCCCAGTGCTTGGGTCAGCAGAGGCATGGTCACCAAAGCCCAAGCCCCAAACAGGTTCATAGGAAGCAGAAATGCCAAGACTGAGTACAGGGTTTTCTGAGTCATTTCTGTCTGTCTGTTTCCTTCTGGAACATTCTAGAACTGAAAGCATGAGAAAAGCCTGCTTGGGTCGTAAGAGAAAAGAGATCCTTCCACAGTGCATCTAGCCTGACACAGGGCATCCAATGACAAGCCACTGGGTGACTGGGTGACGCCAACACAATGCCACCTCCTCCCATACCTGTGAGGGATGACTACTTGTTCCCAACCACAGAACTGGCCTCTCAGAGTCTAAGGTTTTACTGTCCACAGATTCCAGACCAACCATGACCGAAGTGAGCACTGAGTAACCATGTGAAGTAATCAACCAATAACATTCATGGCTGATGGGGGGTAGTACAGCGTGAACCTGGGTCTCAAGAGAAACCTCCCTGGGGATCATCTGCAAAGCCATAGTCCACCAAAGTCTGGGATGTAGCAGGCCTTGAGCAGGAGGGGCACAGGAATTGCAGTGCCAGATCAGCTGGGCACCCAGATGAAGGCCCTGGATAGAACTGCCCCTGTCCACAGTGACAAACTTACCAAGACCCACAGTCACACAGAGGATGACTGACATAAGCATGCTGCCTTGATGCTGGGTAGGCGGGAAAACCCACAAAAGTCTGGGTGGGTATGATCACAAGCCTACATGCAAAACCCAGGAGCTAGAGATAACTAGTCTGAAATCACACACCGTGTCAAGCCCAGATGAACACACCAGCAGAAGGTCTGGGTCCCACAGAGAAGACAGAGTCAATGTGCTCATCCAATAACCTCCCGAGGTGACAGAGGCCGGGAGGAGGGTATGAAGCAGTCACCTTCCCACACTTGTTTCATCATGTGCAATCTAGTGAGTTACACTGCAGATCCGCTGAGAATCTTAAATTCAGAATTCAGGGAGAATGGTACCGAGATAGACAGAAAGGCTACCCTTGGGGTATGTGATGGTTAAATCTTGGTTGGCAACATGACTTGATCTAGGAAGAACTAAAGGACAAACTGCTGCCAGACCTGTGGGGGACTTGCCTGAGGTGATTTTAAGTGGAAACGCCTGCCCTTCCAGTGGCAGCCCAGATGAAAGGAGGTCCCAGAAGAAAGGCAGCATCTCTGCCAGCTTGCCTTTGTACCTGGCTGGCAAGCTCACCTACCCTGTGGCTGCTGCGCTACTTCACTGACATCAGAACCCAGCTTCCTCCGGCTTTCCACATGGACTAGAGAGCAGTGACTCCCCAGGAATCCTCTAGGCCTTCGGGGTCAGGCGGAGACTGCTGAGACATTCAGTTCTCTGGGCTCCTGAACAGCTGCTGGGCCCTCAGCTCTCCAGTTAAGGCAACCAATCCACTGCCCAGATCAGTCTAATAAATCCTTGGACAGCGGGAATGGAGGTCAGATACAGTAAGTACACTCGAGAAACTAAGAGAGAAAGGGGAGGGCCTAAGGGAAAACTGCAATAAATTCCAAACAATGGAAGAAAACTGTAACTATGATATTCTTAAAAGGTACAGATAAAGTACTAAATAGAAATATAGAAATTCAAATGGGAAGAATGAACCCTGAAGACAAACTAAACATGCTGATTAAAAGACGAAGCTCATACTGTGTAAGAAAAGCAAGCGTCCACTGCAGAGTATTTTCAGAAAATAAATGACACATGCTGAAGGCAGCTAGGGAGAGCGGTAGCCCAGCCTACACTCAAGACACGACTGAAGGCCAGGCCTCAGCAGGGCTGGATGTCACGCTGAGGCTCCACTCACCAGGACCACATGGCTATTGATGAGAGAGAAGGCAGCGCCAGGCAGCGCTGAAGCAATAGCAGAGTCAAGTCGGCAGCCAGGGCTTAGACATGGAAACTCAAGACAAATGTGAAAAAGTCCAACCTGACATACAATTGGGATGGTACTTTCCACACAAACGTGAGGAAGATCTGATTCAATCCCTAGACTCAAATTATCATAGGAATTATTTATTTATTGTCAACTGATTATATAAAAAGTTAATATTTATTGAAGGGTTATAGAAACATTTATCCATATAAAATTGAACTTTAAGGCAATTTTTGGAAGAGTTGATTGTCTTGTGTAGTTATGGTGCCAATCCTCTCACGGAGAACGCAGGAACAAACGGAAAGCAACGGCAATGTGCCACTGGGTCTTCAGTGGGGGCTGGTCACACCCCATCCAGAGTCCTGAGACTCCCACGGCTATGCCACCAGGTCTCATTCCATAAAGCCTGAGTCCCACCACATCAAATCTAGCCTAGCCTGCATGGAGAACCCCAAACCAGTAAGAAACTTGTGCCCAAACAATGTAGTGGTAAGCCACTCAGTCCTCAAGGGACAGTTAAAAAGTTTATTTTTTAAACTATAATAGTTAAAAAAAAAAAAAAGTTAGCAAGTGCCACAACACAAAACATAAATTCCATGAAGAATCATTCAGAGCTACTTCAGAAAACAAAAAATGGTTCTCCTGAGAACCAATCCTGGAAAGATTGTAGACAACGTTTAACACATTCATGAAGTAAAAACAAACAAAACACATTTCTAGTATGCAGAGGTTAAATAAGACTTCCTAAGAGAAGCATGATGAAATAAAGACAGGGCCAGCTGTGCAAGGTCAACAGCTGGAATGCAATTCCCTAGAACCCAGGCAAAACCACCAGAGGTGGGGCCGCATGTTTGTGATCAGAGCATTCTCAGTGATGGGAGATGGGAGGCAGACGAGGTCACTGTCGGGGAGCCTGTGGACCAGCCGGACTGGAGTGCGAAGCCCTGCAGAAACCCCTCCAGAGACCCCACATCACCACGGTTCAAGGAGAGAACTGACTTCTGAAAGCTTTCCCAGGAGTGCACACATGAACACACACTAAATAAACAGAAAGATTCGGGAACAGCAGTCTCCTGTCAGGAAGCACAGGGTGAAGATCTGAGCAGCAGACTTTGAAAAGCCCCACTCACCAGAAGCCTGGCAAAGCTACCCATCAAGGGGAAGGAGAGGGACTCGGGCTTTGTGCCAGTGTCAGGCCAGACTGACAGGAGTCCCCAGAGCCTTTGCACCACAAAGGAAGGTCGGTCCTTCATGGAACAGGGACAAGAGGAAAAAGTGAGGCCAAGACACAGCTGTTGGCTCTCCTTGGCCTTGGTTTGTCTCCCAGAGGCTGCAGAGATGGTTCAACTGTCAAGAGCGTGGACCAATTGCTCCAGAGAAACAGAATCAACTCCTAGACCCTAGGTTGGGCAGCTCACAACCATCTATAAATCCAGAGCCAGGGAATCTGATACCCCTTTCTGGCTTCCCAGACACCCACATTACATGCGCGCGCGCGCGCGCGCACACACATACACACACACACACACACACACACACACACACACACACACAGAGTAAACCTTTAAAGCCAAAACATTACATGACTATGATCATGACTATGATGTCTCTGGGTGTGGACAAAGATGTTTCAGAGAGCCTGAGATCATCCTTAACCTGTAAAGTGATTCGGTGCTGTCAGTCTTAGACTAGACAGTTCATAACTGTCTAAAGACCAACACTGACAACCAATAAAACAAAATCATCCACGCCTATCGATGCAAGCCTGTCATCCCATTACCCTGGAGACTAAAGCAGAAAGACATCAAGTTTAAAACCAGCCTGATCTACAGAGTAGGCCATATCAGCCTGAAAAACAAAATAAGATCTTGTCTCAAATAAAATGTTAAGAAGTACAGTGCACAACAGAGGAACGGTTCCAAAGTATAACACTTGTCTAGAATTCCACCCCTCAGTGAAGGACTGGAATACATGTCTAGACTCCTAGGTAGGACCTTAGGGTGTGGCTCAGTGATAGAGCCCCTGCCTAGAATCCCCCAGTGAGGGGCTGGGGTGTGGCTCAGTGGTAGATCACCTGCCTAGAATCCCCCAGTGAGGGGGCTGGGGTGTGGCTCAGTGGTAGAGCCCCTGCCTAGAATCCCCCAGTGAGGGGCTGGGGTGTGGCTCAGTGGTAGAGCCCCTGCCTAGAATCCCCCCGGTGAGAGGCTGGGGTGTGGCTCAGTGTTAGAGCACCTGCCTAGAATCCCTCAGTGAGGGGCTGGGGTGTGGCTCAGTGGTAGAGCACCTGCCTAGAATCCCCCAGTGAGGGGCTGGGGTGTGGCTCAGTGGTTAGAGCACCTGTCTAGAATCCCCCAGTGAGGGGATGGGATGTAGCTCAGTGGTAGAGCATTTGTCTAGCATACACAAGGCCCTGAGTCCAAACCAGTCCAGGGGAAAAAAAAGCCGCCTAATTCATGTGCTGCTGAAGGGGGGGGGGGGCTGAATGATAAGTAATGTGCAATTAAAACCAAACAAGGCAGATGAAATGGAGAAGATAAAGAGAAAGGAAACAAAGAGCAATGACCAAGCACAAACAGGGACAAATATGGGGTATAAAGCAAACCGTGTCAACAGTCATTTTAAATGTGGATGATCTAAGCACACCAATTAATCTAAGCAGGCCACTTTGGAAGACACTGTCAGGGTACATTAAAAAAACAAGACCTAATTATATGCTGTCTACAAGAAGTGGTCTTTGAACAAAAAGACACATCTATTAAAGGTAAATGGAGAAAGATATGCCATGCTAACCCAATCAAAAAGAGCAGGAGGGGCTAGAGCAGCTGTTCTCAACTTGTGGGTCACGACCCCCATGTGGGGTTGGGTAGCCCTTTCACAGGGGTTGTCTAAAACCATTGGAAAACACAGATATTTGCATTAAAATTCATAACAGTAGCAAAATTACAGTTATGAAGTAGCAACAATAATTTTATGATTGGGACTCAACACAACACGAAGAACTATATTAAAGGGTCACGGAGTTGGGGAGTTGAGAACCACTGGGCTAGAGAGATGGCTCAGTGGTTAGAAGTGCTTCTTGTTCATACAGGGGATCCAGGTTTGGTTCCCAGCAACCACAATGGGCATCTCACAACCAACCCTCTGTAATTCTAGTTGTAGGGGAATCAACGCCATCTTTTGGCCTCTAAGGTACTTGGAGCTCACATGGACATACACAGACATACACTACATGTTTTTCAAAGAGCTAAAGGAGTTTTCTGTACATCAAACAGACCACAGAAAAGCACCCCTTGGAGCCCCAGTTCTGCACAGTGATAAAGAGGATCACAGTGATGAGAAGACATGTCTGTTCTCTGCACAAACTCATGGATGCTAGAGTGCCAGAACACACACAGCACGAACAGATCAAACTGCAGAGAGAGACAGATGAACCCTTGGTACATGTCAGACTTCAACACTTCTCTATCTGAAACAGACAGAAAATCAGTAAGGATACTACTGACCCAAACTGTGCCATCAATCATCTGGCCTGACAGTGACAGAGTGCGTCATTCCCAGCAGCAGAACCTATATTACAAGATTACAAGGAACACTTGCAAAGCAGCACACTGTAGCCAGAAATGTCATCGCGGGAAATAGAGAAAAGTCTCTGACACTGAGTTAAACTGCACATAGTTGAGAAAGGTTTGAGAGTGGAGGTCCCCAAATGCACAGAAATTAACAAACCACTACGCATTAATGTACAGCAAAGGAATGACTCAAGAGAAACTCAACAATGGTTTAGAACAATAAGAAGACAAGACAACTTTACTGCAAGCTGTGGAACACAGCAAATGCTGGGCTCCAAGGGGAACTTGGCCTGCATGTGTGTTTTACAAAGGTCTAAAATCACCTAGGCTTGCAGGAGAGAAACTATGCAAAAGACAACAACATGAGACCAAAGCAAGCAGAAGGAGATAATAAAAGATAAACCAGAAATGAGAAAAAATCCAGACAGATGCCAAGAAAAGAAAAATGAAGGCTGGATCATTGAAACAATCCAGGAGGAAAAACTGGGCAAGTTTAGTCAAGGGCTGAGGGCTGGAGGGCTGACTCAGGAAGCAAAGTGTGTGCTGTGCAAGTGTAAAGATCTCACTTCTAATTCCCAGAACCCACGTAAAGCCAGACACTGTATGCAATCCCAATGTTCCTTCAGCAAGCTGGGAGGGGGGATGGGAGACACCCCAGGAGCTTATGGACTGGCAGCCTGGAGCATGGGGCAGTGAAAAGGAGATGTTGTCTTAAACAAAGTGAACAGTGAGGACTGACACCTGAGATTGTCCTCTGGCCTCTGTGTGTGTGCTGTTCCACATGCACACTTACAATCACACATCCACTATACACACACACACACACACACACACACACGCACACGCACACGCACACGCACACGCACACGCACAAAGCCACGCCCATGAGAACACTTATTTCTACCATGGGAAGTAGGTCAGCTAGAGTTCACAAGATGTAGGACAAGTTCTTGTATTGATCCAGCAACCAGAACTCAATGAGGAAATACTTGGGCTCACCTAGTCCCTGCTCTTCCTTATCCCAAATGTGAAACACAGAGCACAGTAGTGCTGTGGCCCGGCCAGCTGGACATTCCTGTGGTGCTTAACTCAAGCCAGTGCCCTGCCAGGCCATGTACTGATGAAGGTGTTTAGTTTGACTGAAACACATTGAAACCTGCATGGCTCTAAGCCAAATTGTTGGTACCATAAACATGACACCCCAACCTCTTGTTAAAGGCCTCACCATCACAAAAAGGCTGCAGTCCTGGTGTCCCTTCCTCTGTGTATGGGTGCGTTGTACCTGGATCCATCCTCTGCTCATTTCCTTGGAAACAGCTGGCCTAATCTAGAATGGTTACGCCAGCCCCTTGGTGGGGTCTGCCCTGTTGCTGCTTTTGGAGTGACTCTGACAGGAGCGCAGTGTGTGTGTGTGTGTGTGTGTGTGTGTGTGTGTGTGTGTGTGTGTGTTTAAACTCTACATGCATTGGTGTTTTGCCTGTATATGTGTCTGTGTGAGGGTGTCAGATTCCCTGAAACTGGAATTACAGATAATTGTGAGTTGCCACGTGGAACTAAACCCAGATCCTCTGGAAGAACAATCAGTGCTCTTAACCACTGGGCAATCTCTCCAGCCTCCAGCCTGTTCCTGTTAAAGGAACTGAATTAACCATGAATGTGAAGCAACAGCCCCACAAGGTCCGTCCCACTATATGGATCCTATTTGCTGTTTCCACAAGAGAGGAGACCAGTTCACTACAAACCTTCAGTAGACAAAGCAGGATCCTAGGTGCTGCTCTAAGGCCAGCTCTATGATGTGCTCTTGGAGTCAGGAATTGTGGCATGCACCTGTAGTCCCATCTACTCTGGAGGCTGAGGCACGAGGATTACTTGGGCATGCTCCCAGCACTGGCTAGTTTTATTTATTTATTTAAAATGGTTTTTTGCTTTCATTTTATATACCAATCATAGTTCCTCCTTCTTCTCCTCCTCCTGCTGCTCACCTCCCCCAACTCCTCACAGAGGGTAAGCCTTCCCACAAGGAGTCAATAAAGTCTGCATATCAATTGAGGCAGGATCAAGCCCTTCCCCCCATATAGAGGCTGAGCTTCCTTCAATGGGGAATGACTCCAAAAAGCCAGTTCAAGCACTAGGGATAAATCCTGGTTCCACTGCCAGAGGCCAGACAAATTGTCCAGGTCACACAATGGTTCCCCATTCAGAGGCCCTAGTTCCATCTCATGCTGGTTCAACTAATCTGAGATGTTTTATAGTTTGTATGAAGATATCAAACATCTTTCAGAAGTTTTATCCTAAAGTATTTTTTTTAAATGCCATGGCAAAGGGCATTGCTTTTTATTTCAGTTCCAAGTTTTGTCGGCCATGCCCGTATAGAAACAGAATTATCTTGATCTTCTGTGGCCTTGTAAAGCTTGTGTGTCTGCCCAGAGCATTTGCAGCCACAGGGTTTATCTCCATATCTCGTATGGAATGGGCTCCAGCAGCTCAGGCTCCTTCCCGTTAGTCCTCACAAAAAAAATACAAACTACAAAACAACTCAGTAGATACACCCCATCTTTAGGTGGAGAAGAGGATTCCGTAGTACAAGAATAAATGTTCATGTAAGCTATGTGCTGTTAGTAATAAGACAGTGGTGGTTAATTCCAGCTGTTTCCAAGGAAATCAGCAGACGATGGAGCCAGGTACAGCACACCCGTGTGTGTGTGTTGGGGTGGGGGGTGAGACGGGACACCGGGACTGCAGCCTTTTTGTGACAGTGAGGCCTTTAACAAGAGGTTGGGTTGTCATGTTTATGGTGTCAACAATTCAGCTGAGAGCCAGGTGGATTTATCAACTTAAGTTTAACATCAATAAAGACCTCACGCGGCTGGAAATATGCCTCAGTGGTTACAGCATGTGCTGCTCTTACAGAAAGTCTGAGTTCTGTTCCCTGTAACCACATCTGGCAGCTCAAAACTGCTGTAGTTCTGACTCCAAGAAATCCAACACCTCTGTGCTCACATGAACGTGCCCTCCCCACAAAGGACACATGCACACACATAATTTTTAAGTTAACAGAATAAATCCTAGAAGAAGAAAAAGAAGAAAGGGTACCTGGGCATTAGTGAGGCACAGCTTTGGGTATACCATTTGGGTGTTTCCAGACAGGATTGACTGTATCATCTTCTGGGCTGGGATCCACCCACATGGAGTAATTAGCCTTATGCTCCAGCTGCCACAGTCACAGGCTGCTCCCACCACCATGCCTCCCTGCCCCACCATAATTCATACTGCCAGCCATGAAGTAACTAAATAATATAAAAGGTACAGATGCTGGTTCACTGACTGTAACGAACTGACCCCAGTAAAGCAACAGAGTAGTCACAACTGCCAGGTTCAAACCCTGATAAATGTAAACAGCAACAGTCCTGTGCTGCACAGCTGTAATCTCAACTCAGGAGGCAGAGGCAGGAGGCCAGGGAAGTTCAAGGTTAGCCTTGGCTACAAAGTTCAGGACCAGCCTGAACCATGTGTCCTTTAGTAAACAGCAGTGATTTCCTGAATGTCAGAGCGAGTGTACTTAACACCTGGTATGTACATCTTCATATCATGTCAGCATCCGTGCACCTAGGGATGAGGAGTAGAGCAGAACAGACTGCTCCAGGCGCCAGATGCAGGAAAGAGAAGGGTGTACTAATGTTTAGTAGACTTTGATAATAACAGCATATCTTTTCATCAGCAGTGGAGCCACAAGAAGAATCACATAAAAGCACACCAGGTGACCAGGATAATGAGAGAGAAAACACAAGAGAAAGTTTATTCTATGACAAAGTACAAAAACAGGATGGGGGAGGACAAACAGAAAGGGACTGTAAGATAGATCATTTAAATGCAAATGTCTTAAACTGAGAGCATAGCTCTGCCTACAGCCCCTGCCTAGAATCCCCCAGTGAGGGGCGGGGGTGTGGCTCAGTGGTAGAGCACCTGCCTAGCATCCCCCAGTGAGGGGCTGGGGTGTGGTCAGTGGTAGAGCCCCTGCCTAGAATCCCCCAGTGAGGGGCTGGGGTGTAGCTCAGTGGTAGAGCCCCTGCCTAGAATCCCCCAGTGAGGGGCTGGAGTGTGGCTCAGTGGTGGAGCCCCTGCCTAGAATCCCCCAGTGAGGGGCTGGAGTGTGGC
>PVIH01013283.1:0-35307 GCA_004025045.1 Sigmodon hispidus
TTTAGACAGAGGTAGACATGTGTAAAATAGGCAATTACATATTTAACTTTGTATTAATATATTGTCTTGATCAGACATATAGATTAATTTTTTATTTGTGCTAATATATAAGCATTTGTATTATGTTTAATTTTGTATCAATATATATATTATTTAAATTAAACATATAGATTGATTTTTTTATTTGTATCAATATATAAACATTTGTGTTATGTCAATTTATTTTTTATTTATCTTTTGATTAATAGTTTTTTATAAGTATAATGATTTTTTATTTATTTTTTCTCTCTTTTTTTAATATTATTTTATTTTTTACCCAAGATTAACTTATAACCATTGTACTAAAATGATAATTAACCATAACTCTCTCTTGGATGACCAACGTATCAGAAAAGGGATGTAGTTTTTTTATTAAGTTGTTTTATGCTGGCCTGTGGGCAATGGTATCTCTGTGGGGTCTTGTAAACTAAACAATGGTTAAGTCTTAATGAAGTAACTGTAAACATATATATATATATATATATATATAACCATTTTACAAATCTCTATAACCATTTTTATCAAACTAAGTGAGTCCATCTGAAATATTTGTTAAAGATGTGATAAGAAACTATTTTATGACTGACTTGATTGGTCTATACCTAAAATTTTTATTTATTTTTTAAAATTTTTTATTTAATTTTTAAAAATTTTTATCAATATGAGTTTTAAATTTTTTTGTGATCATAGTAGACCTCTCTTTTATGGAAATAATGAGTTTTTGGAATGTCTTAATATGTTTATCTATGTTAGACATCTTAGCCTCATACTCTTTGTTGAGGTTGAGATATCTTAAAATAAGTAGGTATGAAATATATTATCACACAAAAAAGCAAAAGGACTCTTGGGTGGAGATAACCTCTAAATGTGTAATCTTGGAAATAATCTTTTATTACCATTGTGAAAAAGTGAGTAAAATTGTGAACATTTATTTGATTGGACATTTTAGAAGAAAAAAAATTGCCTTACTCAGATGTAATGAGGACTTATGGTCAGCAGGTGTCATAGTGCAGCAGCAATGGTGCTTGAAATGAGGTGGCTGTTTAGCTGAGAGGGTCTCTGTTAAATGTTTTAACAAATCTTATCAGGCGTGCACCATCAGAACTGGGTCTCAGGAGTTTTGCCGCACGCAGATTCTTTTTTGGCTGCGTACCGAATACTTGTGTAGATGGGGGCCAAAGCTCTGTCCGCCGGCACGGAACCCGGCGGCTGTTCAGACCAGCTCTGTCTGCGGGCGCGGAACCTGGTGGCCTTTCAGACCAGCTCTGTCTGCGGGCGCAGAACCTAGTGGCCGTTCAGACCAGCTCCGTCTGTGAGCACGGAACCCGGTGGGTTTGTGGAATTAGCCCCACGTTGGGCGCCAATTGTCACAGTAAATACTTGCCACCAAGAGGTATGTTTTAAAAGAGGTTTATTTTGTTAGAATTATTTACAAAAGGAGGTTTTAGCAAAGCGCCAAGCCGCCGTTGAGACCCACAACCTCGCCGCCACAGACCGGAAGCCCCACATCCTCGTGAGTGCTCTGCTTTTGTCTTTTTAGGTGCGATCTCAGCGACCATGCCCCTCCCAGCCCTGCACTCCACTGTAACCCCCACACTTGTATAGTCCATGATTTCTCGCTACAACTCCAGACAGATCATCTTTATTCAACCCAACATGAAGAATGGGTCAAGTGTTCCTCTGGAATGAATGGGTTCCAAGGTGCCAGTCTAAGGTGTTTTAGATCTCAATTTGTTCAGTGGTTGTGGGTTGCAGCTTAGACATGCTTAGCTGTTTGTTTAAAGTCCACTAATAAGTGAGAACACCCCCTGCTTATCTTTCTGGGTTTGTGATACCTTGCTCAGGAGGATATTCTCCAAATCCACCCATTTGCCTGCAAATTTTAGGATATCATTTTTTTCCTACTGCTGAGTAGTACTCCATTGTGTAGATGTACCACAGTTTGTTAATCCATTCCTTAGTTGAGGGGCATGTAGCTTGCTTCCAGGTTCTTACTATTATGAATATTGTTGCTATGAACATAGTTGAGCTAATGCCTTTGGAGTGCGAATGTGCATCTTTAGGGTATATGCCCAGTAGTGGTATTACTGGATTCTTGGGGAGATTGTATTCCAGTTTTCTGAGAAACATCCATACTGCAGTCCAGAGTGATTGAACAACCTTACACTTCCACCAACAATGGAAGGCTGTTCCTCTTGCTCTGCAACCTCTCCAGCTAGGTTATCTATATCTTTTATCTTAGCCAATGTGACAGGTGTAAGGTGGTATCTCAACGTTGTTTTGATTTGCATTTATCTGATGGCTAAAGATGTACAGCACTTTTTCAAGTGCCTTGCAGCCATTTATAATTCTTCTGCTTAGAATTTCCTTATTAGTTCTAAACTCCATTTTTGATTGAGTTATTCAAGCTTTTGGGCTCTAGTTTCTTGAGTTCTCTATATAGTTTAGAGATAAATCTTTTGTCACTTGTACAGTTGGTGAAAATCTTTTCCCATTCTGTAGGCTGTTGTTTTGTCTTATTGACTGTGTCCTTAGTTTTACAGAAGCTTCTCAGTTTCAGGAGGTTCTACTTCCTGATTTTTGTTCTTAATGTCTGTGCTACTGGTGGTATATTTAGGAAGTAATCACCTGTGCCAATTCATTGGGGGTTAATTCCCACTTTCTGGCATAAAAACAGACTTGTGGATTGATAGAATTGAATTGAACATCCCAATATTAACCCAAAAACCTATGAATACTTCATCTTTGACAAAGAGGCCCAAAATACTGAATAGAAAAAACATTGTATCTTTAAAAAGTGATGTTGGCATAGCTGGATGGTAGTGTGTAGAAAACTGAAAATAGATTCAAGCATATCACCCTGCACAAAACTCAAATCCAATTGGATCAAAGACCTCAACATAAACCCAGCCACACTGAACCTGATCATGTGTGTTTTTTCTTTCAGTTTGTTAATATGATGGTTAACATCCACAGTTATTTTGTATGTTAAACTATCCCTGCATCTCCAGAATCTCACCTACTTGATCATGGTGGATAATATTTTTAATATGTTGTTGAAATCAGTTTGCCAGAAAATTTTTGAGATTTTCAAAGTATGACCTGATAATTCTCTGTATTTCCTGGATGTCTGTTGTCTCCCTTTTCATTTCTGATTTTGTTAATGTGACTTCTCTCCTCCCTCCCTCCTTCTCTCCCTCCCTCCCTCTCCCTCTCCCTCTCCCTCTCTCTCTCTCTCTCTCTCTCAACTTTTTGGTTAGTTTGGATAAGGTTTTATCTATTTGATTGACTTTCTCAAAGAACTACTTGTTTAACTGTTTGATTCATTGATTCTTTGTATTCTCTTTGTCTTAATTATCAATTGTATTGATTTTAGCTCTAAGTTTGATTATTTCCTACTGTCTACTCCTTCTAGTTGAGTTTGCCTCTAATTGTTCTAGGGCTTTAGCTCTGCTGTTCTCTTGTGTGGGATCTCTCTAGGTTTTTCATATCAGCATCTAGTGCTATGAGTTTTCCTCTTAAGATTGCTTTCATTGTATCCCATAAGTTTGAGTATATTGTGAATTCGTTTTTTGTTAAATTCTAGGAAGTCTTTGATTTCTTTCTTAATTTCTTCCTTGACCCAGAGGTGGTTCTGTTGAGTGATGTTTAGTTTTCCATGAGTTGGTAAGCTTTCTGTGATTCTTAATGTCGTTGAACTCTAACTTTAGACCATGGTGATCTGAAATGGTACAAGGAGTTATTCCCATTTTTTTTGTATCTGTTGTTACTTGCTTTATGACCTAATATGTAATCAATTTTGGAGTAAATTCCTTGGGGTGCTGAGAAATATGTATATTTCTTTGTGTTTGGGTGGGAGGTTCGGTATAAATCTATTAAGGCCATTTGGTTATAACTTCTGTTAGATCCCTTATTTCTCTTTTGAGTTTCTGTCTGGTTGGCCTATCTAAGGGTAAAAGTGGGGTATTGAAGTCTCCTAATATTAATGTGTCAAGTTTTAAATGAAGTTTAAGTTTTAGTAGTGTTTCTTTTACATATGTATGTGCCTTTGTGTTCAGGGCTATTTTAAAAGGTCTAGCCTTTCCAGTCTAGCCCAGAGGTTTGGTCCCACTCTTAGCCTCACTTAGCCTCAAATAGTCACACACAGTCCCACAGAAACACAGAGATGCTTATATTATTTTTAAGCTAATTGACCTAAGGCCGAGACATATTGTTAGCTAACTCTTGCTCTCAATCTAACCCATCTTATTCAGCCAGGCAGCTAGGTACATTTTCTCAGAGCAGCATTTCAGCTTCTTTCCTCTGTGTCTGCTAAGTCTCCTTGCTGTGTCTATGGCAGCTCTCTCTTGCAGCTCTGCCTGGCATCTGTCTCTGTTCTTCCTGTACTCAGAGTTTTCTTAGCCTGATAGTCCTGCCCTCTATTTCCTGTCTGCGTTTTGATCAATCAACTTTTATTAAACCCATAGGCAGGACAAATATTTACATTACTAGCATAATCCCACTACATTCCCCTTTTTCTCTTTTTAAAACAAAAAGAACTCCAAATCTAATAACCTTTTTATCCCATTATCTATAAGAAATTATACCCAACACTGTAAACAAACACAAGCATTCATAATCCATTTTTTGTGAATGTGGGCATAGTTCTCTAGGAAACTTCCTACTGCATGGGGGTGCTGGCAATCCCATCGAGATCCAAAGAAAAATTTAGGATTATGAATAATTCTTTAGTGGAGTAGTCTGTAAGGCTGGGTCATCTCAACCAGTCTCCTTGAAGTTGTTTTGAATGCAGAATTCAGAGGAAATTGCAACAGAGATGTGTTGAATAAGAAAGCAAAGGAGAATATTGGAATCCTAAAGCATTTAAAACAGGTATTGATGAAAACAAGACATATATTATTTATCAAACTAATTAACTAAAGCATCTTTCTCTTTAGTTTTTATTATTATTTGTTTATTACAATAATGCTATTGTAAAATAACAATATAAAATAATCAAGCTCTTTTGTTTTGAGGAAATAAGTAGACAATGCTACCAGTACTGATTCCAAGAATTCTTTTTCTACAGACAGAACCAGAGTATGAAAACATTGAAAAATTTTTACTTTCTCATAATAAAAAAATTAATGTTCCTTCAGAACAGAATTTTAGATAGGTCAGAGAGATAGAAATTAAAAATTATTACATAGTTAAGGGAACAAGTTATAATCTGTAATTATTTCTGTTTTGTCTAAAATATTTATAAAATTTTAGAGCAATTATTTTTCAATACACTCAAAACACACAATGACAGCATGCATTGACAATAACAAAATCATTGTTTATTGTATATTAATAATATATTAAAAACTGGGTCAAATTCTTGTGATTGCTCTGTTATGGACTATTCCTGGTTATATATTCAAAAGCAAAAATGCAAATATGACAAATTAATTCAAATAGAAACATACTTTGTTTAGTAGGTTTTACAAACTATAAATGTTTAAGATATAATACTTGGACACAAAGGTGGAACACTTGTCTATTGGAGGCATCTGTTTTTCTGAAATAGCCTCAGATAAAAACATTGAGCAAAACCCCACTCATTTAAAACAAACAAACAAACAAACTAACTAAAAGATACATCAGAATATTAACTATCCTTTAGATAATTGACATCCAAAAGTACAGATACAAGGCCTATCTTCAAACAACTTATGTTTTAAAAAATGTAATAACAAACAAGCAAACAAATGCTGGAAAAAGAACTGGGAAATAATTGGTGGAACACTATATGGTATTACAAAATTTTTGGTTACACATCTCTGCATTTTGGTCTGTTATAGTTTTCTCTAATGGTCTCCATCTATTGCAAAGCAAAATTACTTTGATAGGGGTGAGAACTATACTTTTGTGCAATATAAGGACAAATATTTAGAAATGTAGTTAAGATTCAATTGGTTTAGTAAAGTGGTGGTTGTAGGTTTTCCTAGTAATGTCGGAAGATACCTATTAAGTCTCTCAACAATATGGATGTCTAAATATGTCCTGAGCAAAGGCAACAACAGACATGCTTAAGTGACAGGGTAAGAAAGGGTGGGGGCAGAGAAACAATGAGGCCAGAAGCCTACACAAAGAACTGCAGGCAGCAAAGGATTGCAAAATGGGAGAAATGGGCTTCCCCAGGGAAGGGCAGGGCAATGTTATTCATTACAAAGTTGTCAGAGCTGAAAACATATACACAAGAAGTATTATAGAGACTGAATAGGTTGAATTTAGGAATATATATGTATACAGATATGCATGTTGCTTTTTTTCTAAAGGCCATGAATTTGAAATAGAGCCAAGAAGTTTATATGAGTACATTTAGAGGAAAGAAAAGGAGAAAATTATGTAATTTTATAGTAATATTCAAAACAAAATAAAAAAACAAGAATTTACAGAAGGGATCACAGTCTGTAATTTCCTGACACACATTCCTTCATCACATAGTAGTAAGAGCACTGTATTTTGTAAATATAGTATTAATATATAGTGTACATCTAATTTGCAAGAACTTCTTAAAAAGGAAAAAAAACAAAACTGAGGGACCTTGGGATCTCCTGCCCTTGCTGGGGAGGAGATAAAGCGATGTGGAGAAGAGAGAGTGACTGGATGGGGCTGGAGTGGGAAGGGAGCTTGAACAAGGGGATATACAGATAAAAAAAATGACTTTATTCATAATAAATAGAAAAAGAAAAATAAATAAATAAATAATGAATTTGGCTTACAAAAAACATGGATATTTCCATAAGAAGCATTGTTACTAAAATTTGTATCTTTGATTGTACAGTGTTTTTTCTCTAATAAGTTTTATGCATTTTGATAAATATCCAAATGTTTCTAGTAAAGAAATCTCCTATTAAAGCTTAAGTTAGTTTTAGAATTTTACAAGGAATTAACTCTTCCTTATAATAAAAATTTTAAAGTAAATTGAAACATAAACTCTTAGATAAAATGTAGTATTCAATATATAAATAAGACAAATTTTAAAGTAGCTCTAGTGAGCTAGAACAGAAGCTCAGTGGGTTATTGTGCACCTCAGCTTGACTTCTAGTAACTGCCTGGAGTTTTTTTCTTCTTCAAAAGAAAAGACTTTCTGCAGTCTGCACAGCATTCACTGTTCTTCAGCTTATGTATGCTTAGGTTCAGCCAGGCTGAGAATGTGAGCAGACAAAATACTTACAGGTTTGTGATGGGCCATTGAGCCTATTCACAACTAGGGCATGGCCCATAGCCTGCTGGCTCTACAAAAGAAATGTGGTGTTTTTTTTTTTTTTTTTTTTTTTTTTTTTTTTTTTTTTTTTTTTTTTTTTTTTTTTTTTTTTTATAAAAGACAGACCACAAATAATCTCCAGCTGAGAATTTGCTAGACACACTAAGGCAAGAACAACTGAAAAATCTTGATCAATGAAACTATTAAAAAGGGGGGTGGTCCAATGATATATATACTAAATGTTAATAAACTGCTGTTACAAAGAAATGATCATTTTAGGAAATAGAAATGCCAGTTGCATTGATATGATTATTATACATTTTGTAATTAGCATATGTATTACTCACAAATTGCTACCATTATTGTATTAAAACTACATTGATGTTCTTGTTTAAGAAAAATAATCATTGTCTAAAAGCAAGGTGAGGAATCCACATTGTTAAATCATCTGTAATTCCAAAAGGCTGATGGAAAAGAATCCCAATAAGTTGAAGGCCAGCATGAGCTACTTATTGAGCTCTATTCCAATCTAGGATACATAAAAAATAAAAAAGGTTAAAACTGCTTTTCTCTGAGTTAGGGAATATAGAAAAGATTTTAAAATATTTACACATACAAGTACAATTTTATCTAGTATCTTAATATACTTACATTAGCTATTATCTTCAAAGTATAAACATTTACACCTCATATTCAAGGGTTATTTTCTAAGATGACCATTGTGTTTTTTAGTTAATTCAAGAATAGAGGCCGAGACTGAGGATTAGGATAAGAGGAGTCCAACTCTCATTTTCTGTACATATCCATTCCTACATTTGTGTAATATATGCATCAGCTTTGTCTTATAAATTCCTGTATTAATATAAATAATATCCATATGTATATATCATTTATATAGTTATAAAGATCAAAATAAATGTGTTATTCCTATACTCTTTCTGATTCTACAATGCTACTTTGTTTGTATATTAATGATAAAAAATAATGAAATTCCTAAAGGACAAAGATTATTCTAAAGTTCTACCTGGTGGTAATTTCTGAGGCATCTATACATTAAAAAATTATTTTTCCTGAATAAAGGAATTTTTCTGCATATTTTTTCTTTATTTAGTTCATTAATGAAATGCTGTGAGAGAATATTCACATGTTTTAGAGTCATACTGAAAAGTAAAATGTTTCCCTTCAGGAGCAAGTTTTCGGTCATAACTGGAGATTGTCATCATCATTCTGTGGATGTAGAACTCCTTATGGGCAGTTCCTTAAGCAGAAGCAAATTTTAGAAGCAGCCACCACACTATGGGCAAACTTCAAATTACACCTTTCAACATCTGCACTGAAATAGCTCACCATTGATGTGATGAGGGGAAAAAATACTCCTTTCTCTGTCTTAACACTTGCCTTCCATTATTCTGTTGTAGGTTTCAGTTGTATAAAAATCAACCTACTGACATCATATGTACTTGGACTTTTTGAAACTCAGCTATAGAGATAGAGAGCAGAGTTTAGGACTTCCACCAAAGGAAGGCTGTTTTTTATTTTATGAACATTAGTGGAGTCCATTCTCCTTTCGAGATGCAGGCCCTGAAGACTCAAATCCTGTGTTCAGAGTTGGTCTCAGAAAGACAATATTTTTTACAGATATTTGTGGCATGCAAAACTTCTGAAGTTCTTAAACAATCCTTTTCTTTCATCTCTATAGACACTTATTTTCCTGTGGCTCTCCTTGGTTGACTTTTTTAATGTTTAAATAGTTTCTATACATTTGTTTTCAACATCTTCTTAGGTTTAATCCTCCTCTTTGGCATTTATATCCTGTTGGAGATTTCTCTCATGGACCATTTATTAAGAAATCGCATGCTAATAAAAAATAAAGCATCACTTCATGAAGCAGTAGAAGCTTCTGCTTTTAATATTAATCAAATTCTTAGCTTGGTTATTGTGATGCAATGTATTTCAGAATCTACTGTCTCCCCTCATTGCTTTAATAACAACATTTTAAAAACTGTAGTTTCATATTCACCATTAAAATCATAACTTTATGTATAATTAGCAATGTTCAAGGCTATCATTTAGGTTTTATTTGTCAGATCACAGCTTCTCCATTAAATGATTATCATGGTCTTTATAGGGTATACTCATTTATTGTGAGGTATATTGCTCTGTAGGATAACCAAAAAATATTATGTGTGTGACATAAGTTAAATATAATTAAGAAATATTTTATCTAAGTATAAAATGCATAATATGCTTCACTATTAGAGTTGAGAGGATTTAGATGGGATAATTAATTGTGTTTTGGTAAGCTTTTATGGTGTTTATGATAGAATGTTCTGTATGCATCTAGGTTTCTAATAAGTAACATTTTAATAACACATATCTAAACTTTTCAGAAATTGTGAAACTATAATATTAACTCCAAGGAGATGTCTCAGAACCTGCTATCCAGTCTAACAACTCTAGTTCAATCTTTGGAAGGGGAGAATTGGCTCCAATAGTTTTTCTCTGATGTCTCCAAGGGAACCACTGCATTTGTATTCATGCACATAAGCATACACAAATACACACTTACAAATGAAAATGAATTAAAATGCAATAACAATATAAAATAGAATGCTATAATATTAATAACTGTCTTGGTCATAATCAAGAATAATGAGTTAGTATAGGTAATATTTCATATATGAATATTTTCTTTATGACTAATATGTTTTTCTTTGTGAATATTATCTTAAGTTTCTGTAATTTTTCCAAGTAATATAAAGTAATATTGAACCCATCATGTAGCTGACAATCTGAAGGGATACTTCACAAGGAAATGCAGCATATGAAAATAAGGTGAAGTATCAGTATAGAACCCCATATTGAGCAGGAAACACAATACAGGATAAGTTCAAGTTTCCTGTGGTTGGAGACAGCAGGATCTGTTGTTCAAGGTCAGCAAGAAGAATGATTAATAAAAGGCTTAGGGACAGATTCAGAGGAATCTTGAATTTTAACTGTCCAACTCTTGCCCTGCACTGTGACTTCCTAGCAGGAACTAAACGATTCAATAATTAAAATATAAAGAACTCTTTGGAAAAATCAAAACTCAGAGAAAAAAAACATATTAAGGTAAAAGCCTTGTGCCTTTCTGTCTGACCACAAGAGTAGAAGCTACATTTTTCTTGGAGGCCGTACATACTCCTACACCTTAAAATGTACCCAGGCCTACAGATAGAGCAGAATGCTTAGAGTAGAGAAGGATAAAAAATAGTAATGCTTCACACAGAGAACCAAGTTTTACATTGATATTTATAGTGGTTATAAATAAATCTATTAAAAATTTATACATAATTACTCCTTATATTGTTCACTTACTATATTTTGATATTCTATTTATATTTCAAATATATTTTTATGCCACAGAAAGAAAAATGGAATATATCAGTGAATAAGTAAAATAAGAAATAGTGGCTTTTAGAGAAATGTATGGGTTTTTTTTTTTACTGAAAATAGATTATTTCCCTATACAAAATTTCCTCATGATGGTTTCATCTGCTTATACTTCCTCTACTTCTTACCCTCTCAACCCACTCCCTTTCTGTCTCTCAGATAAAAACAGTTTCTAAGAGTCAACAGGAAAACATAGCAAAATATAGTATAATACAATAAAAAACCCATTACATTGAAATTGGACAAGAAAAACCAACAGGAGGGAAAGAGCCTGAAGAGAAGGCACAAGAATCAGTTACCCAACACAACTCCTTGCCCAGTCATTATGGAACCTCTTGAACAGATAGATGATGAAGATAATCTTCTTGAAAAACTGGCCCAGGATAGGGAAGAGGTAGAAAAGAGTATAAAGGGCCAAACAAAAGACCTCTATTTTAGATATATAGCCTTTCATTTCAGTTTTTTTTTGTCTTTTCTTGTTTAGATACACTTTTAAATTCTTGCATTTTAGTAAGCAAGCTAACTTTTTATGGATGTTAGCAGTTTACTGACCTGATATTTGTAAGTGGTCTGTTTGGGCAGGTAAAATTATGTAATGCAGTGTTTAAAACAGGAGGAAAAAATTCTTTTTAGTTACTTTTTTTTAAAAAATTGTATAATGTTTCTTAAGTTAATGACAGTGTATCTTGTGCCACTGAATTTCCAAAGTGTACCATTTTTTTTATTCTGTGCTTTGAATAAATAGAAAAAATTGTTATAATACTGATCTTCAACATTTTCATTCATGCTTAGGCAAAGCTCATGCAAATTCAAGTGTAGGATTGATGGGTCTGTATCAGGTCCTTTGCACATACACCATAACTTTCAGTTTACAATTTTTATGAGAAAATTATTTTTACAGTATATACTTGATTTATTTTTAAGTATTAATATATAGGAAGGGACAACTAAAACCAAGTCCATTTGGGGAGGCATATAGAAACCTACTATAGCAGAAGCTTTTAAAAATATATCAATATATGAAAAAAATCTAAATAAAATTACCAATGACATGGGAAACAATGTGCTAACTGGACATTTCTCATCACTAAATGAAACTTTCTGTACTGAGAATGGGCATTTCATCTAATTGAGTTGTTGGCCAAAGTGACCCAGGTCATTGTCATGTAGCCATTCCAATATAAACATGTCTGTTCTCCACAAAGTGATGGAATGACCCCATTTATGAAAAACAATAAAACAAAAACACAAATTTAAGAACTACCTATATAACTCATTAAACATGGACAAGTAGATCTGCAGAGCCTTCAAGTGTTTATGGTATTGAAAGATATACTGCATACTACTAATAAAGGGTAAACTCTAACCCAGTTAAACTATTCAATTCACAAGATGAACGAGTGCAATAGTAACAGAAAGTTTGTTGGAGTGACCAACCAATAACTGGTTGGAATTAAGGCCCACTCTATGAAATGACACCCTTGCCAGACACTGCTCAGGTGGTTAAGAACCTGAGACTAGATAGGGCAGGGACGAAGGGGAAAACCAAATACTGCTGTTCTGCAAAGGAAGGTAACCATAAAATGACTCCTAATGAGATTCTGATATATTAATAGATTAGTGATCTGATTAACCATCATTAGAGAAGCTTTCTCTGGCAGTCGATGGAAACAAATAGAGAGACCCACAGCCAGAAAATGTGCATATAGTGAGAGGCTTTTGAATACTTAGCCTTCAAAAATTATGTTTCTCTCATAGACTGACATGTTTAAGAGTGATTTAGCCTATATATGTCTTACACAGAAATTAAAGAGCTACAGAAACATTGCTATAAATAAGAAAAACATTTTAAGTAAGACATGGATAAGAGATAATGTCAAGACTTATACTGTGTGGTATCTGAGGGTGTGGGCATATTTGTAGCCTCCCAAGTTAGTCTTTTCATCTTAAAATGTGAAGATTTGAAAGCACATGAACTGACATCTTAAAAGATATCTGACTTCAAATGATGAAACTCTCTGAAATAAAACACTAAGCTAAAACACCTTAGCATTTTTTTTTTTTTTTTTTTTTTTTTTTTTTTTTTTTTTGCAAAGAAAAGGTAATCAACTTACAGAAAGTGCTCAGTGGTTTCTTCTAACAGTTTATTTCAATTATTTTCACAAACTTAATTTTGGTTGCTGTTTTAAAATAGCATCAGCCTGTTTTGGAACTTCACAATTAGATGAGAGGTCTCTGTGTTTGTCTTCGTATTATTTTAGTGCTATGATTTAACCTGACTTTTCCTGGGTCAGCATTCTGGGCACCTCTGCATATGTAGCAGCATTGGCCTCAAAATTTCAATATCAATAACTGTCACTTTAAGTTCTTTATTTCTCACTGTACTAATAGAATCACAAATACCAACATATTTAAAAGCATGCTACACAATAAATGAGGAAATGTAACTATCCAGTTGATGTTATAGGCTTTTGAGTAAAAATTTCCAATAGAAATATTTGGCACAATATTTATAATTGTTGCTTGAAAAGTAACTTTATTTTTCTGGTTTATCTCCCATTATAAATTATTTTACATTAAATCATCAAAATATTCCTTTTAATTTTACTGGGCACATATGAAGGTTTCAGTATTTGTGTAAATCTAACATGTATGACATCACAAACATCTAGATACAATTGACATGTGGAAATGTCTCTACTGTTTATTAACTCTAAAATGTCTTTGGTCTCAAACCAACTAGCCAACATCCTGTTTATGATTTCTGGATGTCCTCATATTTGGCCAAGGTGATTTTTTTAATACATACCCTGGCAGTGTAATAATTTCAGGAATGAGCACTTTGGGCTGATCATGGTTTCCTATGCATTTCAGGGCCTCTATTGCCAATATTCATTGTTTTGTAGTCAATATGACAGGTACTATGCCCATCTTATTTTTATAAATCAGTACATCAGAATTTCATTTTTCCTATTGGAGTCTTTGGCCACTGAAGAGAGTTTCATGTCAGGTTGTCTCACAATATAATTCCACGGGGCTTCAATATGTGTGTGTGTATGTGTGTGTGTGTGTGTGTGTGTGTGTGTAGAAAACATAATTTATGCCTTATATTCCTTAAAATCAGTAGCCTTTGTCCCAGCCCCACTGTAACAAGTCAACTAGAGCTCATGAAAAGTTTATATCTCATTTTTAATAAAAATATATTTCATTAATTGACAAAAATAATTGAAACTTTTAACTACAATAATTTATACAAAATATCTGGATACTATATCTCCTTAATGTCTGCATGTCATTTATTACTACATTTATCTCCATTTTTAAATATTTAGCCATTATGAAGGCCATTTATTTTTCTATGACAAACAAGAAGATTTTTTTTTTTTAGAAATTATATCAGAGCATGAGAACATGTTACAGCAGTCTGCAATTTCAGAGGCTTAATTTATAATTGGAATTGCACAGTAAATACTTGTTAACAATGTATATAGCATTATAAGAGCAGAGAATGAAACTTAGCATTGCATCCAAGGAGAATATGGGGGTACTACTGAGCTTTATAATGAAATAAAAATAAAATTTTGATTATATATATAAATATAGTGGGGAGGAGGAGATAAAAGATTCTGAAGAAAGCAGACAAGTATTTCTAGAAACTAGGAACCATAAGAAGGTGACAAATATTTGAAAATTCCTGTTGCAGATGACAAAAGGCAACAAATACCCAGCTTAAAAAAAAGAGACCATTAGATGATTAGAGACCTCTGCTATATTCTAACTACTCATATTTTCCCATTTATCATTCATAAAGGTTCTCGTATACAAAAGCATCTATTCTCAAAATGTATTTTTTCTAGCCAAGAGGACAGTTGGGATACAGGCCTATCTACCATAGATTTCAATAAAATAAGGATAGGCCTGTAATTTCATATGTCATAAATATAAAGTATCAAATTGAACATGACAGTTTTATTTTAAATCCTTGATTAGATTCAAATGCTTTCTGAAAATCCTTCAATCATTTCTTTAGAAAAATAGACATAAGAAAGCCTTCTAAGGAGCTTAATTTTACTGGAAGCCATGTCTCTGATCCATTAAGAACTTGTTGGACAATACTATCATTACACACTTAAGACAGTGTCATAACTTTTAAGGCAGAGATAATATCCTCTCTAAAAGATATATTAAAAGAATCTTGTTCAGATAACTACTGGAAATAATTTGAAGTATATTTTCTAGATGGAGTTTACAATTATCCCTTGTTTCAAAACAGAAAATTAGAACAGAGTAGCTAGCATGTTTGTGTAAAATCCATATCTTATTTACAGAAAAATGAATAAGGTATCAGTTTTACTAATATATACTCAACAACTGGTGATATACAGATAATACATGCATGTAATACATACTTAGGTAAATAAATTTACAGATAGCATGTTTGGCTTTATGCCAGACATTGTAAAAAATAATGAACTTGAAAAAAATTGCAGTAAAGTGGACCTAACCAGCATGTAAAAATAATTTCACATAATACTAAAAAGTGCTAAAATGATGTTCTATTGATGAGATCATCTTTGTTTCTCTGAGCTAAGGAAAGTTTTTTGACATAACCTAAGAACAAAAGTTTTTAAAAAAGCACGTGCAAAACCTAATTTAGTCAGCAATACTAAAGAAAGAAAGGGAGATGAAGTCTGCGGCCCAAGAGTATATAAATCAAAAAACTGTAATGCTTGTGGACATTATAAGTTTATCTTATGTGCATAGGAATCAAATTTTCTTCCTTCTATGTTGATTTGTTATCATTGCACAACTGTGATTAGCTTAAGATACATTAAATTTAGGCTTTGTTAATGAATCAAATCTTAGCAGCTGACACAGCTGCAGTTTATTATTTTTGTTTTGATTTTGTTTTTTCTTTGTGGATGTGGTACATAAGTGCTCTGGAACTTACATGGAAGTCCAACTTATTTATATAAGATTATTCTACAATAATCGTTTTGTCTCTATCTCATGCATGTATTACTAAGGTTATAAAGATGAACCTTCCATAGCCGTCTTAGCAAATACTCTGATTTATCATCTTTCTTATAGAATGAGGATGTGAAATAAATAACTTTAAAATTTCTTAAAATTAAAGTGCTTCATGATATATTGTGTATTTGTCAATACTGAACTGCAAAGGTTATATCTCCAATCTCACATTGCACTAATAAAAGCATATTAAGAAATAATCCTGTGGTTGCGTTACTTAACTAATGACTTTACTAATTTTAAGATTTTCAACATTTATATATATGTACATATATGTAATGTAAAAATTGAGCCAGAATAATTTGACCTATAAATAGCCAAAAAAGTATGAGAATCAGTATTTCACATTGATTAGTCATATATTTAATAGATGGATCTATACAAATATTTTATTTTATATATTGCAGAGATGTTTAATAAAAGCCATGCTTAAAAGCAAATCATTCACTTTGATATTTAATTTTAACAAGATAAATTTAGCATATTATATTTTTCACATTTTAACATCTCCAATTCCAAGTTATTTACCTTTCATTTTGTTTACAATTAAGAAAATATTCTAGAAATTAATAGATATAATGTTTACCAACTTTTGCCATACATTTTTAATTCCTGAGGCAACCACGAACATTTCAGTTGCCTTAATTTTATTTAAAAGTTATTTATTTTGGAACTATAAGCATTGATTTCTAAGAATTTTCTTTTATCACTGAATATTATTATCACATGTCTACATTCTGCATAGTTACTTTTAATCATTAAATTTCCTGGAAAATACTTGGCTTTCTGAGTTTGTGTATAGCTCATGGCAGTGGTTATTTTCCTATCATTTCAATTTTATTATTTTAAATTCCAATGTTGTTTCTCATGACTCATTCCAGTTCCTATTAATTTCTGAGATTTCTTATATTTAGAAGGACATGCCTAATGCACTGATATTTGGGTGATAAGAAATCAATACCATTATTTATATAGTCCTTTAATGGAATTTAGTACATTACATGGGAAACTAAAAAATTGGGAAATTTCAATAGTAACCAATTATTTGCATTATTAGTACTCAGAGTGATTTTTATATTTGATTTTGACTGTTCTTTTTCATTTAGGTCTTGGCTTTTGCAATGTCAGGTGTCAGGGAGTATGAGGATGCTATCAGCATTCTTTTGTTGCTTTTTATTTTATATCCTTGTCTCTTGACATTTCTTTGTATTTGAACTACAGTAGTTTTCATAGCACTTTCTGTTACAAAAATATGTGTAAACTTGGTATATTGGCTCATGCCTGTAACCCCAAACCTGGAGAAGATGAGGCAGGAGGATTTCTGTAAGGTCCTGGACATCCTAGCTCTTTAGAGATCATTCTGAACTACTGAATAAAAGATAATACCAAAACAAATGAAGTGTTGTAGGTAATAATCTACTACATTTTAGAAATCAAACATAAATAATAAAATTTGGCTGCAGCAGAATAATAACTAAACCAATTACTTCCGTTTGAAAACCTGAAGAACTCCAGATATGTACCATTATAGCATAATCTAAGACTAAAAAAGCTAAGGATTTTTTTAATTTAAAAAGTTTTTTGCCCTGTCTATCATTGTCTCCCCTCCCCTCCTTCTCCCAGTCCTCCCTCAGCCACTCCCCACCCTATCTCCCCATCGATTCCCAAGGAGGGCAAGAAATCCAAAGTTATGTCTGGCATATCCAGTTGAGGTGGGTCTGAGTTCTTCCCCCAACTAACAGGGCTAAGTTAGGTGTTCCCCTGTAGGAAAATGGGCTCCAAGATGTTAGTTCATGCATATATAATAAAATAAAAAGCATAAGATAAGATAAAAATTAAAATCCCTGACACTACATTATCAGATAAGGAACCTCCAAAAATGCCTTTGAGTTCACTTTCTGTTCTCCATCTATTGTTCGACATGCAGTCCATTCTTAGGAGCTTTATGTTTCCTCAGTGAAACTCCTATGGAGGAAACAAATTTTTCATTTGCAAATGTTTTTCAGTTGGAGATTTGGAGATTGCTTCATAGTTAGGGATAGGGAATACACCTTTCAGTACTAAGTCCCAATATGGTACAAACCCATGCAGGTTCTGTTCATGCTGCTTCATTTTCTGTGAGTTCATAGGAACTCATAGGAACTTTGATCATGTTGATTTAGAGGACCTTGTTTTCTTGATGCCCCCATTCCCTCTGGCTCTTACATACTTTCTGCATCTTCTTTTCTATAGTTCCTTAAGCCCTGAAGGGAGAGATTTGATAGAGACATACCAAACCATCTCCTCTCTGAATAATGTCTGACTGTGGGTGCCTGTATTTGTCTCCATCTTCTGTAGGAGGAAGCTCCTCTCTAATGAGGGCTTTTCGGGGTACTGTTCTATTAGTATAATAGAATGTTATGAGGAGTCATTTCATTGCTTCACATATATGTTTTTATTTTATTTTATTAATATTTTTATTTATTATTTGGTAATTTTACATCATGTACCCATCAAACACAGTTATCGGTCTTCTCAGTTTCATACCTATTCCTATGACCTCCCCATTTACAAACAAGTCCATTCACGCTGCTCATTTACTTACAGGAGCACAATTAAACTCCCTGTTGCTACCCCTTAAAGAAAACCAGTCCTTCCTCACCCAAACCCCTGCCAGAGGTCATAAATGCAAAAGTGAAGCAGTGTGTCATTTAGCTATGTTCTAGCCTTAAGCTCTTGTATGCAATGAAATTCTTTCATTTTTTAAGTTGACTAATGAGTGAGTTCATCCCCTGCTTATCAGTCTGGGTTTGAGATACCTCACTCAAGAGGATATTCTCCAAATCCATCCATTAGCCAGTGAATTTTAGGATATCACTTTTTCTTACTGCTGAGTAGTACTCCATTGTGTAGATGTACCACAGTTTGTTAATCCATTATTCAGTTGAGGGGCATCTAGGTTGTTCCCAGTTTCTTGCTACTACAAGTAATGCTGCTATAAACATAGTTGAGCTAATGCTTTTGGGGTGCAAATGTGTGTCTTTAGGGTATATGCCCAATAGTGGTATTGCTGGATCCTTGGAGAGATTGATTCCAAATTTTCTGAGAAACTGCCATACTGCATTCAAGAATGACTGAACAAGCTTACACCCCCCGCCCCCAACAATGGAGGAGTGTTCCCGTTGCTCTGCATCCAGCATAAGCTGTTATCTGTGTTTTTAATCTTAGCCATTCTGACAGGTCTAAGGTGGTATCTCAAAGCTGTTTGAATTTGCACTTCTCTGATGACTAAAGATGTTGAACATTTTTCAAGTCTCTTTCAGCTATTTGTAAATTTTCTGCTGACAGTTCCCTTTTTAGTACTGAACCCCATTTTTTAATTGGGTTATTTAGGACTTTGAGGCTCTAGTTTCTTGAGTTCTGTATATATTTTAGAGAACAGTCCTCTGTCATTTGTAGGGTTGGTGAAAATCTTTTCACATTCTGTAGGCTGTCATTTTGTCCTATTGACAGTGTCCTTTGCTTTATAGAAGCTTCTCAGTTTCATCAGGTCCCACATATTAATTATTGTTCTTAGTGTCTGTACCGCTGGTGTTATATTTAGGAAGTGGTCACATGTGCCAATGCCTTGGAGGGTTTTTTCCACTTTCTTTTCTATCAAGTTCAGTGTGGCTGGGTTTATGTTGAGGTCTTTAATCTACTTGGTTTTGAGTTTTGTGCAGGGTGATAGGCTTGGATCTATTTGCATTTTTCTACACACTACCATCCAGTTATGCCAACACTATTTGTTAAAAATACTATCTTTTTTTCATTGAATATTTGTGGCCTCTTTGTCAAAAATCAGGTGTTTGTAGGTGTGTGGGTTAATGTTGGGGTCTGTTTTTATGCCATTACCAGGCTGTTTTTATTACTATAGCTCTATAGTATAACATGAAATTGGGTATGGTGATGCCTCCTGAGGTTCTTTTGTTGAGTAAAATTGTTCTGGCAATCCTGGCTTTCCTGTTATTCCAAATGAAACTGAGCATTGTTCTTTCAAGGCTTGTAAATAATTGTATTGGGATTTTGATGGGAATTGCATTGAATCTGTAGACTGCTTTATGTAGTATTGCCATTTTTACTATGTTTATTCTACCTATCCAGGAACATGGGTGATCTTTCCATTTTCTGATATTCTTTTCTATTTCTTTCTTCCGTGATTTAAAGTTTTTGTCAAACAGATTTATTATTTCCTTGGTTATAGGTACATCAAAGTATTTAATGTTATTTGTAGCTATTATAAAAGGAGATGCTTCCCTTATTTTTTTTTCAGCCCTTTTATTTTTAGTATATATGAGGATTATCAGGTTATATTTGGAAAATCTACACTCCACAAAAATGGAAAACCTAGACAAAAGGAACAGCTTTGGGGACTGATGCCACTTGCCAAAATTAAATCAAGATCAGATTAGAGACCTAAACAGACTTATAACCCCAAAGGAAATTGAAGCTCTCATTAAAAGTCTACCAGATTCTTTTTTAACAATAGTATTTGGTTTTTATCTCTGGCTGCTATAGAAAAACCTCATAGCCCCAAAATCAGGACTTCTAAAACCTTTTTGTCTTGTCCATTGACAATTTCTGTTCACCCCTGAAAGTATTATGCAACCCTATATGCTTAGGTATATTAAGCAGGCTCCCAAAGCAAACATCAACTTTAATAAATCAGATAAATTTATTTTAGAGTAATTTTCTTAAATACATGAAATTTTAGTACTTATTTTTAAAGGGAATATGCATCATACAGAAGTGAATTACTAAATATGTGATATTTCTCAGCCTAATGTGTGGTAGTTCAGGATATAGAACATCATCAACAATTTTCAAAGTTGATTAATATTATGATTTTGTAATATCAGTGCTAAAATATCACTTTATATAAATAGAAACATTTCAGTAATTGTTAGAAATTCTATATTAGTTATATGCAAAACTTCATTTTTGTTTTTATTTTATGACACTTAAGGCAGCAACTCAAATAGCAACTTTAAAAGTCTAACATTCTAATACAATGCATTCCAAAAATGTACTATCTGTATTCTTTTTTTTCGATTTACACACAGTTTTTTTAATTGGTGCAATACACTTACAAAGGTGCCCTTGAGTCTAACTGCTTCTCAAAAGTCCACATGGATTTAATTTGCTCCTGCATTTTGGAAGAGATGCTTAAACCACTCTTGGCTTCTCGGTCCACATCTTCTGAATATTAGAAAGAATTCTGGATATTTTATCACTTAACAATCATCAGCTAGAAAATGTGACTTCTTTATTTATAATAATAAAAAAAGGAAAAAAAGAAAAATATAAATGATTTACTATTAGACCAGGATTATTATTAACTAGATTTTACAATTAAATTAAACCGTAATTCCTATCTGTCTTTAAAAAAAATCATCAGCAATGTTTTAATATTTTCTCATTGGCACTCACTCTCAGGACCTATTTCCTTCATTTTAGTATTAGTATTACAGTATTATTACTAAAAAAATGGTATTTTTCTTCTTCTTTTTCTTTTTTTTAATCATTATTATGAACAAAGAAGTCACACTTTCTATCCTTGTATATCCTTATTCAAGATCCCTTCCCCCTCCCACCACATCAGGTCATTCTCACTTCTCCACAACTCTGCATTCCCGCCCCCTTGCTGGGCAGGCAGCAGGCGGTCCCAAGGTCCCACAGTCCCAATATTGCTTAGTTCCGTCTCCACTCCTGGCAGATCCAGTTTTCTCTCCCCAACCTCAAGACTGAGTCAGGTGTTCCTCTAGGGGGAGTGGGATCCAAGGAGTCAGTCCAACTACCTGTATTCTTATAGCCTGAGTAATGATGACAGGAAAACATTAAATTTTTGTTTTCTACAGTTAAACCATTATATTTTTATAAAAGCTGAAAACTTTGTATGCAAAGTTAAATCAGTGCAATTATAACATTTAATAGTCTCTAGTATGAACAAAATGTTTCAGGTACTGTGTGCTGCTACTGTATGGCATAAATACATGTGCAGTGCAAATCATGCATGCCACATGAGTTTAGAAGCAAATTTACAATTATGTCCTACAATGTGATGCAAATGAGTTTTGGACAAAACAACTTCAAGATGTTATGTTTGGAGTGCTGAATTAATTTTTAATCATTCCATATTTTAAAATATTTATTGTTACTAAAATTTTAAATTATCACATTCAGTTGATTCCCTATGAGGTTTCTCCAGCCACAATTTTAAAAGCTGGAACTTAGGTTTTCATTTTAATTTTCTCTGTTGGGAAGGCTAGAAAGTACTAGATCACAGTCCTAAAATTCTAATTTTAGTTAGATCCTTTTACACCTGTATAGAAATGATTTTTTCCCCCTATGTTCTGCCATGGTAGGCAAGAGAGGCTCCAAGTATAGAAATTAATCTCTTTATGAATGCTTACATTCAGGATTTCATATAGAACGACCACCTTCCAAAGCTACAAATCTGTCTGTGTTGAACTGAACGAGAAATGCCCTATAGGCTCATGTATTTGAATGCTGTGTCTTCACTTTGTGGAACTGCTTCGTGACATAATGGATCCTTTATAAGATATAGGCTTGATAGAAGTATATCACTGTGATCTAGCTTTGAGTTTAAAACCTCATCCCTGTTCTATTTGCTTCCTGTTTGTGGATGAAAATATCATCAGCTCCTTCAGGCATGCCATGCATTTTATGCCATTATGGACAACAATTTTGAATGATAAACAATATAATTTCTTTCAGTGTGTTGCTTTGAGTCATAGTATTTTATCACTGTAACAGAAAAGTAATAGTTACATTCTGAAACTACCAGTTGTGGTCTGTTCTTTATCCTATCCATGCTTAAGGCTATAAACATTCAGCTCATAATAGTACTTTTCAATATTTTCATAGTTTAGGAAAATAAGAATGCCTGAAATTTTTTTATATGATGACATCTTTCCAAAAAGAATGAAAACAATATGACCACAGTTATGATGAGAGAAAACAGTTATAAATTATTTATGTCTAGGGGATAATATTCTAAAGTGGATATAATTCACAAGAATAGAAGGAATGGGGGTGGGAGAGGTAGTAGACTTGGAAAAGAATTTATGTGTATTGGGCTTGCACTAGGCACTTAATGACTGTTCATTGATTTCACTTTAGAAATTTTACATGGAACTGAACTAGGTTCTAAATGTAGGAGACAGTTGTATGGCTTAGCTAGTTTGACTGGTCCCTGTCAGGGATACTAGGATTTATCCCTAGTGCATTTTGGAACTATTTCCTATGAAAGTATACCTTGCTCAGCCTTGAAGCAGAGAAAGGAGGCTTAGTTCTGCTACAACTTTATATGCCAGACTTGTTGACTCCCCATGGGAGGCCTTACCCTCTCTGAGGAGTGGCTGGCAGGTGGCATGAAGGAGATACAGTGGGATTGGGAGGATGAAAGGAAGAGGAAAGTATGAGTGGTATGTGAAATGAAAAAAAAAATTAAATAAAATTTTAAAACCAAGAAATGAAAAAAATTAAACAATGGATATATCAATGACTTGTAATGTACTTTTCCTGTAGACTTAATTCTAACTAACACCTCAAATTACTAAAGCAAATGTTATTTAGTATATAGTATTTTTCAAAACTGTCATTTTATAGTTCAATACTGATTCTATTCTCAAAATAAATATAAAAGTATTGTTAAAAAGAAAAATATGCATAGAAGTGATATTTCCCAACTTAGAAATGTTAAAATATTACATTATCTCTTATTATTTATTTTCACTTTTTATTGGAAACATTCTAGTTGTATCTGGACTGTTAATTCCCTCATTAATGTTGAATAAATAATGGAGTCTATCACTCTGGCTGAGTCTCTATAGGACTGTAGACAATGGTGATAAGATAGTAAACCTGGCCAAGGGCACACAGTCTTCCTGGGATTGGTTTTATAGATATGGCCCATGAACAGTTTTAGCATTACACAGCAATTTTCTCTTACTAAAATAAAGCACAGGAATCTCTAAATAGGGATGTGTGAAAAGTCAGTAAGAAACAGACAAATTAAAATAATTATAATAGGGCTAGTTTATGTTTGGGAGAAATGAGGCTGTTTCTGGTAGGAATCAGAGCTTAATGTTCACTGATATGCTAGGATATCATGGTATGGTAGAAAAGAATATAAAAAAGAAGGTTTTAAAAATGTCCCATTTGGCCCAAAGTGACCATTGATAGGAGTAACCAATAAATTGTCAGTAAAAGAATATTACGTTATTGATAAACTTCCAGGCTTCCAGGCAGGCTATTACTGGGTCCATAAGACAGGACAGTCAAGAATCTAAAAATTAATCTAAAATTAATTAACTTCTAATATCAAATTATAGTTGCTGGAGTTGTCACAGTTCAGCCAATGAAAGGCTTTTACAAAACTATGTGGGCTTAAATAACAGAGTCAAGACATTTTAATGAAACCACACATTAATTCTGATGCACCTGAAATGCTCAAAAATGGCTTGGACAGATATGATCGATATAGATTATTAAATTGTATAAAATTTTTCAAGGCATAGAAATATAAAATTTTGTTTTAGGAACTGTATAGATAGTTTAGATAGTTCAATTAGTAAAGTTTCTGCCTTTCAAGCAGAAGAACCTATGTTCAGATACTTACACCTCAATAAATATCTAGCACATTTAATCCTAGCCCTGTAATGGGGCAGGACAGAGATAGAAATGTTCTTAAAACTCATTGGCCATACACCTTGGACAAATGAATGTGTTTACTTTGACTGAAAGATATTGTCAGGAGGGGAGGGGGTAGAGGGAGAAAAATAATAAATTATGAGTTAAAAGCAGAAAGAAAAGTTGAAGAGCTGTTGAGAAAGACACCTGAAGTCTATCTGTGGTTCCTCTTTAATATACACCCCCACACACATGTACACAGGTACTTATACCAGAGAGAGAGAGAGAGAGAGAGAGAGAGAGAGAGAGAGAGAGAGAGAGAGAGAGAGAGAGAGAAGACAATTTGGATTATTTGCTTTGGATTATAAAGTACTGTGAGACTATGATTTTATACACTGTAAATATTTGTCTCTTCTATTGGTTTAATAAAATTCTGATTAGTCAGGTAGGTAGATAGGAAGCAGATGTGGGGCCAGCTGACTAGGAGAATTCTGGGAAGCAGAATGGCACAGAGAGACCCATCAGACACAGAGGGAGCAAGATGAGAATGCTACCCTGAGAAAAGGTACCAAGCCACATGGCTAAGCAAAAATAGAATCATAGGTTACTTTAAGAGTAAGAGTTAGCAAGTAATAAACCTGAACCATAGAATACACACACTAAATTTAATATAAGCCTTTGTGTGATTATCTGGGACAAAGCACCTACAAGAGCCGAACCTTTGGGGTAGGCTGGGCGAAAAACTTCCAACTACAATAAAGAATATAAAGAAGGCCACAGTCTAAAACTTAAATACTGCTTCAGACTAAGATACACTCACATGATGTTTTTGACACTATTGGATGTGTGATATTATTTAAAGTGAGATTTAGGGGGTGCCCTATAGCATGGAGCTAATACCATCCAGTAATTAAAAGCAGTGCTTCAATCACTATAAAAATGGTGTTGCAAATTGCAAGTCCCAAATGAAAGATGGGACTTAAAAGCCAATTGTTTTAGAGTACAGTCTGATTCTCATCTTTATAAAGGGTATGATGCTACTGCTTTTATACTCACAGAGACTGAAGTGACAAGCATGGAACCTACATGGGTCTAAATCAGGTCCTCTGTGTATGTTTTAGCTGCTAGTTTGGTGTTTTTGTGGGACTCCTGACAATGGGAGTGGGTTTGTATCTGACTCTTTTGCCTGCACCAAGTACTCTTTTCCTCCTATTGGGTTTCCTGTCCAGCTTCAAAGGAGGGCTTTTGCTTTGTCTTGTATTATGTTTTGTGGTGTTAATTGTTGTGTCATGAATGTCTGCTTTTTTCTTAAGGGAAATGGAGAGAAAGTGAATCTTGGGTAGAGGGGACATGCAAAGGGAACTGTAAGAGTGGAGCAAGGGGAAACTGTTATGAGAAAAGAATCCACTTTTAATAAAAAGGAAAATGATTCAATTAAGAGATAAATGATTTAAATGGATATATAAGGCAAACATTAAACTGAAAGCTACAATATATATGCTGAGGATCTGGTGCAGATCCATGCAGGTCCTGTGCATGCTGCCTCAGTCTCTGTGAGTTCATATAAGAGTTCATCTTGTTAATTTAAAGGGTCTGTTTTCTTTGTGTCCTCCATTTGCTCTGGCATTTTTACTCTTTCTGGATACTCTTCTGTGAAGTTCTTTGAACCCTGAGGGAGCTGTTTAGTGGAGACATCCCATTTATGGTTAATGTTCCAAGGTGTCTGTTTCTCTCTGTGTGTCTGACTCTCTCTCTCTCTCTCTCTCTCTCTCTCTCTCTCTCTCTCTCTCTCTCTTTCTCTCTCTCTCTCTCTGCATAATGTCTGGCTGTGAGTCTATACATTTATTCTTGTATGCTTCAGAAGGAAGATTCTCTGATGATGGTGGAACAAGGCACTGATCAATGAGTATAATACAGTGTGTAAACAAGTTTCATGGGCCTTCTCTTGGGTTTTTTGTTTTTTCTGTTAGTTTGTCTTGTCCAACTTTGATTTGATAGTTATGTTTTATCTTATATTTTAGTGGATGAATGAATGAATGGAAACCTAACCAATAGGATAAAAGTTAACAACTGAACTGTAATTACCCTGAAAGGAAGAGAGAAAATCAATTTTCTCCAATAGAGTGACACTGAGTATATAAACCACTCCAAGGGTAGTCCTCATGCTTAGGAGTAGTTGACCAAACTGTACTGTTTGGGGGTGCTTTTATTGAGTTATAGTTTGGTGGGTTTTAATTTTGTTTATTTTTCTTTTAAGGTTTTATTTGTTTTGTGGGATTTTATTTGTTTTTTGGTAAAGAAATTAAAAGTTGAGTAGACAGGGAGGGGAGAAGATCTGGAAGAACTTGTGGGAGGGAAAGAATATAATAAAATATATTTAAATTATAAATTACTTTAAATAATAAAAAATAATTTTAAAAGTGTATATAACATTATTTTACTTCAGAAAATGAAGATAAACATGTAATGAAGGTAAAGAGAAAACATTGGACATATTGTTAAAATTTTGTGCAATCTCCTATGGTATGAATACAAATTACCTAGTCATCTGGTGGTGAATTTCTATGAATGCAGAGGCCTCCTGGTGGACATGATGGAAGGCAGCAGTAGGTAGCAAGAAACACTTAAAAGCTATTTCTATGCAAAAAGACATTATTACGGATTAACAGAGGAACAGATGAGGTAAATGAAAGAAGGGGGAAGAGAAATATAATCTAATAGAATATTACATATATACATATATAATATTACATATATATATATATATAGAGAGAGAGAGAGAGAGACAGAGAGAGACAGAGAGAGAAATGAGGAGTGTTTCCTAGAGAGAACAAAAAAAGAGAGACATTCAGAGGTGGAAATCCTTCTTTAAATAGGGCTTGACTTCAGAACTCTGAGGGTACTGCTTTAGAGACTAACATCTATTGGCTAACTCATTGCAAATAAGTTCCCACTTATTCTATAATTCAGGTGATTTTCTTTAGTCTGTTTAGGCAGTTTTTGATCCTATGTGCATATAGGCTTACCTTAACTTTGCTCTCTTTGACGTATTGGCAAAATAATTACCCTTTATTTTTCTCTTCCTATTGCAAAAAGTAATGATGAATAAGACAATATATACACAACAAACACTCTAAAGTCATACTGCTTTCAAGTTTTGACCAAAATGGCTATTGAGTAATGCTTCATAAGTAGAGGTTGCTGAAGGTTACTTAAGGAGTTCTGGGTAGTGATATAGTCTGAGTAACAGATGCTTAATTTACAGAGACCCAAATTTATTACATTTTACATTTAAATAGAATGCTTAAAGAAGTAAATTTTGCAAAACAGTGAGTAATTACAGTTTATTAGCACTGTAAAAACTTGTGAGGTTAGAGCTCTTTGGGGGAGAAGTAGTCTTACCAAAAAAGAGAGTCAGGGTTTATCATATGGAATTCCATGGATAAATGCCAAGTACAGGAACCAAAGTTGTCCCTGGAATAATTTGTGCCAAGTCAGAAGACTTATAATCTTTTACAACTGATTAGTGAATCTGGCACTCCCTTATGTCAACAATTTCCCTGCATTTACCAAATCTACATACCTTAGAAAAATCATTATTTTTAAAAATAAAAGATTTTTGTGATGGTATTTTATGAAGATAATTGTGTATAATTGTAGTCAGACATTCTTTGTACTGCCAGCTGCCAAATAATGACATGGAGACTTTTCATTAAATATGAAAGTTTTGCCTTATCTTATGCTGTTCCCAACAAGCTCTTTTAACTTAATTTAACCTGTATATATTAACCTATGATCTGCCATGTGGCTTGTTATCTCTCCTCCATAATGTATGCTTGACTTCTTTTATGACTTTCTGGTAAAATCTCCACCTCTTAGACTCCTCTCAGAATTCTTTTCTTTCTCTGGAATTTCTGCCTATCCATTCCTGCCTAGATATTGACCATTCAGTACTTTATTACACCAATCTAAAGGTTCTCAGGCAAACAAGACAAAACAATACCTTTTGTGATCAAATATTCTGAAACTTATAATACAACACTGGAAAGAACAAGGAATGGACTTTAAATCTAGAAAGGAAGTTGAGTGTGCAACTCTGTTAGGCTGTAGCATGTGCATTGAAAGAGAGACTGCTTACATTCAATCTTACCTTTCTCCAACAAGTATTGTTATTTAGCTGTAGTTAAATAAGTAGAATCACATTTTTATAGGTGTAAGGAAAAATCAATAAAACCCAAACATTTGCTTTTTAAAATAGCCTCTATTTCTGCACTCATCAGTAGATTAGTCAAAAGTATGTGTATTCAAAATAAAATGAAAAATGTGAAAAATTTGTCTCTTTATATTAAAGATACATGAATACAACCTCACTGAAACTGATAATTTAGTGCCAAATTAAATAGCTTTGTAAAATAGCAGATCCTGAAAGACTGAAGGCAAATTGTATATTCATAGGTGTTGAATTTAACTGATAAATATTTTCTACATGGACCTATGGTGAAACAAATCTGAACTGTATAAAACTAGCAACAAACTATTCAGAAATAAATGCTGGGGTTTAGGAAACTACATATCTCACTGTTACAGTGAAAGGTAATGCATAGTCCAGATCAGCATACAGAATGACTCATGTGTGAGAAGTGGAGACATCAGTAGAAACTTGCAGTTACCTATTTAGCTTCAGACTGCTGATCACGTATGGAAATGTTTATAGACATATACATGTTAGTCTCCTTAATAATATAAATTATTTTAAAATATATAATATTATTAGGAGTACATGAAATATTATATATACTAAACCATATCCTGAGATTTACAGTGAAATTAGAAACCAATAAATTAGCATTTGTTAAAACTTCTGTTTAGTAAAATATTCATATGACCTAGTAAATCTACTCTTCAAGGTGTACTCAAAATAAATAAAAATATATGACCACGGAATTCAACAACAATGAAAATGTATGTTAATATTTATAAGAAAAGGTAGAAATAATACAAATATTCATAATCTGCTGAATAGAATACACAGAGTTCATATTTAAATCATGTAAGATTATTAAGCAATATAAATGAATGCAGTATGGAAGCATTATGCCAAGGAAGTAAATTAGTTATAAAACATGGAATGTCCAATGTAAACTAAACAATGGAAATTGCTACTGATTGGTCCTGAAGTTTGCTAGGCAGAAGAGGGAAGTGGAGTGATTACTTATCATTATTGGAATTTTATGTTGTGGTTGTGGGGTGACAAAGTCTATAGAAACACTGAAAACCCCCTGAATTGTAAATATTAACATGAATTATATGTTATGGTTCTATCTCAATAACACTGGTACAAGAATTAAATAAGAAAAACAAAATTAAAATATATTTATTTTGAAATTATGTATTTCTTTACATGTTTACTTAATCAAAAATTTTTAAACTCAATAGATCAGTTTTTATGAATTGCATTGTGGATGTGTTGTTGGGCTACAAAAATTAGGCTAGAGGAAAGGTTAATATAAGATATAGAGATCTAAGAATGTGTTATTCCATTTTAAGGGACTGAAAAATATTATATCGTAAATACTGTGAATTATAAAAAATCCAAAATTTATTTCCCATAAAAGTTTTATGGGAGCACAGCCATCACACTCATGCAAATATTATCAATGGTGTTTTCTGAGAAAATATTCTTTAAATTTAAAAGTATAATTTCTAGTTAGAATTTTTATAAAGGCAATTATAACTTAAATTAAAATTTATATTTCTAACATTGAATGATTGATATTTGAAGATAACATCTCCATTGAATAAGACCAAAAAAATTAGACTGCGAGATGTTCCAAGAGAAATGAAAAGTTGTGATAAACACCAAAAATATTCTTGACTGTTTACACTAATATTATGCCATTATATCTAAATGAAAATAACTCTCAAATTAATACCCTGATGACAAGAGCACTAATAGCTGTTGTATTTGCACAATATGATATTTCCAACAATGTAAGAGAATGTAGTATCCATACATGCCTTAATAAATTCATGATGTCAATTGAAATAAATTGATAATAAAAACTATATAACTTCAAAGAGAAGTTGAATTATACACACTGTATTTTATCCGAAAAACTGTATATTATAGGGGATGATATAGAGATTAATTTATTTTCTTTTTTTCTTTATTTATTTTGAATTTATCAAGAAAAACAGTAAATAGAATTTAAAATGCTGATAAGTTAACAATAACTATAAGGAAAATAAAAATCATAAGCACGACTTATCATGGGTGATAATGCAAATAATTTGCTACACATAAAATTACATAGTGTTCAGCTTTCCCTCTGAAATTTTTTTTCTATCCCTGTATATCCTTATTCAAGGTCCCTTCCCCCTCCCACCACATCAGGTCATTTTTTCTTCTCCACAACTCCCCATCCCCTCCCTGGGCAGGCAGCAGACAGTCCCATGGTCCCACTGATCCAATAATGCTTAGTTCAGTCTCCACTCCTGGCAAATCCAGTTTTGTCCACCCTCCCTCAAGAGTGAGTCAGGTGTTCCTCTAGGTGGAATGGGATCTGAAGAGTCAGTCCAGTGTGTTTCTGATCCCAAGCTGTTCATTGGTCGTGGTTTGCCACTTGGGCATGCTTGGCTTTTTTCTTGTTTGTTTGTTTAGAGACCACTAATGAGTGGGTACATCCCCAGCTTATCTTTCTGAGATTGTGATACCTTGCTCAGGAGGATATTCTCCAAATCCATCCATTTGCCTGTGAATTTTAGGATATCATTTTTTCTTGCTGCTGAGTAGTATTCCTTTGTGTAGATGTACCACAGTTGAGGGACATCTAGGTGGTTTCCAGGTTCTTGCTATTACAAATAATGCTGCAATGAACATAGTTGAGCTAATAACTTTGGAGTGTGAATGTGCATCTTTAGGGTATACACCTAGAAGTGGTGTTGCTGGGTGCTTGGGGAGATTGATTCTCAATTTTCTGAGAAACCGCCATACTGTATTCCAAAGTGGCTGAACAAGCTTACACTCCCACCAACAATGGAGTAGTGTTCGCCTTGATCCACATCCTTTCCAGCATAGGCTGTCATCTGTGCCTTTTACCTGAGCCAATCTAACAGGTGTTAGGTGGTATCTCAAAGTTGTTTTGATTTGCATTTCTCTTATGACTAAAGATGATGAGCACTTTTTCAGGTGTCTTTCAGCCATTCGTAATTCCTTTGCTGAGAATTCCCTTTTTATAACTGAACCCCATTTTTTGATTGGGTTATTCAAGGTTTTGGGCTCTAGATTCTTGAGCTCTTTATATATCTTAGAGATCAGTCCTCTGTCACTTGTAGGGTTGGTGAAAATCTTTTCCCATTTGGTAGGCTGTCGTTTTGTCCTATTGACAGTGTCCTTGGCTGTACAGAAGCTTCCTAGCTTCAGAAGATCCCATGTATTGACTGTTGGTCTTAGTGTCTGTGCCACTGGTGTTATATTTAGGAAGTGGTCACCTATGCCAATTCGTAGAAATGTGTTTCCCACTTTCTTTTCTATCAAGTTCACAGTGGGTTGGTTTATGTTGAGGTCTTTGATCCGCTTGGATTTGAGTTTTGTGCAGGGTGACATGCTCGGATCTATTTGCATTTTCCTACACACTTCCATCCAGCTACGCCAACACCATTTGTTAAGTATACTATCTTTTTTCCATTGAATTTTTTGGGCCTCTTTGTCAAAGATCAGGTGTTCATAGGTTTTTGGGTTAATATATGGATCCTCAATTCTATTCCATTGATCCACAAGTCTGTTTTTATGCCAGTACCAAGTTATTTTTATTAATGTAGCTGTATAGTATAACTTCAAGTCAGGGATGGTGATAACTCCTGAGGTTCTTTTGTTGAGTAAAATTGTTTTGGCAATCCTGGCTTTCCTGTTATTCCAAATGAAATTGAGTATTGTTCTTTCAAGGTCCAAAAACATATAGTGTTGAGATTTTGATGGGCAGTGCATTGAATCTGTAGATTGTCTTTGATAGAATTGCCATTTTTACTATGTAGATCCTACCAATCCAGGAACATGAGAGAGCTTTCCATTTTCTGATATCCTCTTCAATTTCTTCCTTCAGTGATTTAAAATTTTTGCCAAATAGGTCTGTTACTTCTTTGATTATAGTTACTCCAAGGTATTTAATACTATTTGCAGCTAATATGTAGGGTAATGTTTCCCTTCTTTCTTATTCAGCTCTTCTATCTTTAGTGTATAGAAGGGCTACTGATTTCTTTGAGTTTATCTTGTATCCTGCTACATTGCTGAAGGTGTTTATTAGCCATAGCAGTTCCTTGGAATAATTTTGTGGGTCATTTATGTATACAATCATATCATCTGCAAATAGAGATAGCTTCACTTCTTCTTTTCCAATTTGTATCCCCTTAAACTCTTTTCGTTCCCTTATTGCTTTAACTAAAACTTCGAGAATTATATTGAATAGATAAGGGGAGAGAGGACATCCTTGTCTAGTTCCTGATTTTAGTGGGATTGCTTTGAGTTTTTCTCCATTAAGTTTGATACTGGCTGTTGGCTTCTTGTAAATTGCCTTTATTATATTTAAGTGTTCTCCCTGTATTCCTGATCTCTCCAGGGCTTTAATCATAAAGAAGTATTGGGTTTTTGTAAAAGGCTTTTTCAGCATCTAAGGATATGATCATGTGGTTTTGTTCCTTTAGTTTGTTTGTATGATGGATAACATTTACAGTTTTTCGTATGTTAAACCAGCCCTGCATTTCTGGGATGATGCCTACTAGATCGTGGTGGATGATACCTTTTCTACATTGTTGTATAAGGTTTGCCAAAATTTTGTTGAGAATTTTCGCATCAATATTCATGAGGATGATCGGTCTGTAATCCTCCTTCTTTGTTGTGTCTTTGAGTGACTTGGGTATTAGGGTAATTGTGGCCTCATAAAAGGAATTTGGCAATATTTCTTCAGTTTCTACTGAGTGAAATCGTTTGAGGAGTAACGGTAGCAATTCTTTTTTGAATGTCTGGTAGAATTCGGCACTAAAACCATCTGGACCAGGGCTTTTATTTTTGGGGAGGTTTTTAATGACAGCTTCAATTTCCTTAAGGGTTATAGGCTTATTTAGGTAATTAATCTGATCTTCATTTAATTTTGGTAGATGGTACCTATCCAGGAAGCTGTCCATTTCTTCTAGGTTTTCCATTTGGAAATACAGATTTTCAAAATACGATCTGATAGATCTCTGTATTACCTGGGGGTCTGTTGTTATGTCCCCCTTTTCGTTTCTGATTTTGTTGATTAGAACACTCTCTCTCTGTTTTTAGATTAGTTTGGCTAAGGACTTATCTATCTTGTTAACTTTCTCAAAGAACCAACTCTTAGATTCATTGATTCTTTGTATTGTTCTTTTTGTTTCAATTGTATTAATTTCAGCTCTAAGTTTGATTATTTACTGCCATGTACTCCTTCTAAGTTAGTTCGCTTCTAATTGTTCTAAGGCTTTCAGCTGAGCTGTTAGGTCTCTAGTGTGGGATTTCTCTAGGTTTTTCATATAGACATCTAGCGCTATGAATTTTCCTCTTAAGACTGCTTTCATTGTGTCCCACAAGTTTGGATATGTTGTGGATTCATTTTCATTAAATTCTAGGAAGACTTTGATTTCTTTCTTAATTTCTTCCTTGACCCAGACATGGTTCAACTGAGTGATGTTATTTTCCATGAATTGGTAGGCTTTCTTTGGGTTTTGATGTTGTTGGACTCTAACTTTAGAACCTGGTGGTCCGATATGTTACAAAGGATTGTTTCCATTTTTTTTGTATTTGCTTTATGACCAATTATGTCGTGAATTTTGGAGTAAGTTCCATGGGGAGCTGAGAAATATGTATATTCCTTAGCATTTGGTTGGAATCTTCTGTAGATATCTATTAAATCCATTTGCATCATAACCTCTTTTAGACTCCTTATTTCACTGTTGAGTCTTTGTCTGGTTGATTTATCCAGGGTTGAAAGTGAGGTATTGAAGTCTCCCACTATTAGGGTGTAAGAATTGATGTGGGATTCAAACTTTAGCAGTTTTTCATTTACATAAGTAGGTGCCCTTATATAAGGGGCATACATATTCAAGACTGAAATCTCCTCTTGACCAATTTTTCCTGTGATGAATATGTAGTGACCATCTTGGTCCCTTTTTATTGATTTTAGCTTAAAGTCTACTTTGTTAGATATTAGGATTGCAACCTCTGCTTGTTTCTTAGGACCATTTGACTGGAAAATCTTTTCCCATCCCTTTATTCTAAGCCTGTGTCTGTCTTTGCAGTTGAAATGTGTTTCTTGTAGGCAACAGAAGGATGGCTTCTGTTGTTGTATCCATCTTGTTAGTGTGTGATATTTTATAGGAGAGTTGAGACCATTGATATTAAGGGAAATTAGTGACCATTGATTCATATATCCTGCCATTTTTGGTGGTAACTTGTTTGTATTTCCTTTCTCTGGAATATTCTTCTGTGGAATTATTGAATGTTTGTGATTTTGTGGGTGTATCTGGGGTCCTTAGGTTGGAGTTTTCCCTCTAATACTCTCTGTAGCGCTGGATTGGTAGATAGATATTCTTTCAGTCTGACTTTGTTATGAAATATCTTTTTTACTCCATCTATGGTGATTGATAATTTTGCAGGGTATAGTATTCTAGTTTGGCAGCAATGCTCTTTTAGCATTGTATAACTTTTGACCAAGCCCTTCTAGCTTTCATCGTTTCCATTGAATAGTCAGGCATTATTTTGATGGGTCTGCCTTTATATGTGAGTTGGCCCTTTTCTTTTGCAGCTCTTAAAATTTTTTCTTTGTTCTGTATGTTTTGTGGCTTGATTATAATGTGGCGTGCTGACTTTTTTGAGGGGTCATATT
>PVIH01013283.1:35407-59345 GCA_004025045.1 Sigmodon hispidus
TCTTCTCCTTCTTCTATTCCTATTATTCTCAAATTAGGTCTTTTCATGGTGTCCCAGATTTCTTGAACATTTTGAGTTATGGCTTTTTTAGTTTTACTATTTTCTTTGACTGATATATCTATTTGAGCTACTGAGTCTTCCACTTCAGAGATTCTGTCTTCCATCTCTTGAACTCTGTTTGTTATGCTTGTATCTGTGGTTCCAGCTTTTTTTCTTCAGATTTTCTATTTCGGTCTTTGCCTCATTTTGTGCCTTTATCATTGTTTCTATTTTGCTTTTAGTTCCTGGCATGTTTCTTTCATAGATTTGTTCATCTCTTCTAAGTTTTCGTTTGTATTTTCTTCTATTTCTTTAAGGCTATTTTTCATGTCTTCTTTGAGAGCTCCGATGATCATCAAAAAGGAATTTTTGTTGTTGCCTCCTTCTGTTTCCTCTTCATTGCTCAGTTCTAGTCTTGTATTTGTAGAATCGCCACTTTCTCCTGGAATTACCTTGTTGTCCTTTATATTATTATCTAAGCTTTTGCACTCGCGCCTGCCCATGGTTTTAGTGGTTCATGATTAGGTGGCTTCTGGTCATGTGTGGCACTTGGGCTTGTGTGTCTCCTGTGACCTCTGAGGAAAAGGTCTGCTTAATCACTACATCTGCACTGTTCAGGGGACTGAATTTCAAGTCTTCTATCTTTCTCTGTTTGACCAATTGGAGGCGGGGTGGCGGCCCTGGAAACTCCCTCAGCAGCAGCTGGGAGGTCTGTGATAGGCAGAGTTTATCTCCACCTACTCAGAGTGCTCTGGGACATGTTCTGCAGACAGCACCCTGTCCCAGAACCAGAACTGGAATCGATGGGAGGTCAACTCTCTTCTCCCTGGCAGGGATACAGGCACTAGGGTCTGCTGACCCCTCCTCACCTCAGGGCGGGGTCTGAGTCTGTCCTTCTGGGTCCCCAGTCCTTATCTGTTTGCTCAGTTGGAGGTGGGTAGCCATGCAAATTCCCTCAGCAGCAGCTGGGGGGACCATGACAGGCAGAGTTTATCTCAGCCTGCTCCAGTGTGCACTGGAACACCCTCTGCTAGAGATTAATTTTTAAGCTCTAAAAAAAAATCTATGAAGCAGTTATTCCAACAGTACATATAGCCAAGGGAAATGGCATCAGCATACTAAAGAGTTATAATATTTCTGTATTTGCAGCAGCATTTTCACAATAGCTAACATTGAGAATCAGCAACAGGCAACCATCCACAGAGACAAGTGCAGTGTTACTAAACTGCTGATAAAGCAGTGTTTTCCTGGCTCCCTGCTTTACTGTTATAGTTAAACATTACAAAGTATAAGAAACAATAACTTCAAAGACACTAGGAGTACAGAACTTTGTGAAGTACCATAGAAATATTTTTCTTTTTTATTTGTTATAGAATAAATTATTTTTTTGTCCACATATCTCCTTGTTCCAACTCCCTTCCCCCTCTGAACCCCTCCTGGTCAGCCTTCAGCCTCCCTCATCCCCATCCCTCCATTCCCCCCCCCCCAGAAATGGTAAGAGGTCCCAAGTTGGATTAGCTTAGCATCCAATCCAAGCAAGTCCATTTTCCTCATCTTAATATCAAGACTGGGTTTGGTGTTTCTCTGGAGGGAATGGGCTCCAAGGTGCCGGTCCATACCGGGAAACACAGTCTGAACCCTCTCTTTGAAGCTCCACATATTACCCATCTCATGATACCAGATAAATAGCTAGAGTTTGAGAAATACTCTAAAGTCAAATATTTTAACTATTTAGAACAACATACACTTTGAACTCAAAATACGAAAAGAAAAGTTATGATAGTTTATACTTTGAGTTAACTGTAGTGAATTTGAGTATGTACTTGGTTTTTTTTGATAATTATTTTCAAATGAGATAAATATAATATTTACTATTTAATTGATAAAAAGTATAGGACCACTTATGGAACAATCAAAATATTGCCAACATCAAAATAAAATACATTGATTAAAAACCAGGCCAAGAGAAGAAAATCATTCACAATTTTAATCCTATGTGAAATCTATAAAAACATAATTTCATATAAAATAGTAATTGTAGATTCAAAAAAAGTTGCATGTGGGGGAGCTATGATAATAATGTTCAAAGTGTATATATTAACATTTAAATAGGCATATGTTCAGCAAGGTGACAATAGTTTGTTGATAATATTCTGTGTTCTTAAAAAGTGCTAAATGAATATTAAATCCTTCCAATACAAAATTATAATCATGTGATTTAATAAATTGGTTAATTATTTAAGTTTAACTATTACAAAATTTGAGGAAGAGGGAAAAAGGAGGTAGAAGAATAGATAAAGTATGAGATATAGGAGGAGGAGATGGAGGAAGAGGAAGAAGGGCAGACAAGAAGAAACAGGAAAGCATGTTATACTTTGTTCAAATTTTAACAATTTTGGAATAGATCCATGCAAAACTGAGGAACTCTAGAAACAAGTTTTATTTTACTACAGTAGCAGTGCTTTTCTAAAGCTAAAGACAAATAAGCATTTTTATAATATTTATGATAAATAATAAATAATAACCATGTTAAAAATTATTAAGAGATTATGGAAACTAAGCTGCCATCAGCCATTGGGGAGAGCTACCAAGAGACAAGTAAAAGCCAGGACTTTCCAGCTGTTGTATAAAGATATATTGTGGTTTAAGAAAAGGCAGAGCTGCTGCCAGCAGTTACCATGTGCAGTACTGTAGTATGTGATGTGTAGATCACCTACAGAAGTCAAATCAAAGGGGAGTTCAAACCCACATAATAAGAGCAATTCCTTAGGACATTGGATGACACAGACACATTAGTTCTATTTACTGATCAGAATACATTATCTCTAGGAAAATGGGATGAAAATTTTTAAAATGTCCCAAGAGATATAACACTAATCTAAAATTGAAGTTCAGAGGCATCTAAAAAATAACTAAATAGTCAATTGAAATAGAAAGTAATGATTTCAAAAGCATCTAAAAAGCATCTAACATCTAGCTACAGTCAATCACTTAGTACGTGCATAAATACAGAAATGGTTTTCTCTATGACATGGTTTGCTGGAAAGAGTACTTTGACTCTGTTCAATAATTGAAGTATTTCCAGAAGTATGTAAAATTTAATTAACATACTCAAAGCTTTTTTCTCTTAAGTCATAAAAATGATCAGATTATAAATCTAATAGTACTTAGAAAATCTAAAATGTAGGAATGAAAAGGTTAGTCAGTCAGTTAAATGATTGTCTTATAATCATTAATACCTGAGTTGCACCTTCAGAACCAAAATAAAAATAAAATAAAAGGCTAGCTGAGCAGTGTGTACTTATAATGTTAGAACTGGGCAAGTGGAGGCAGGAGGAGCCAGCTATGACATTTGCTTCTGAAACTGTTTATCTAAATAAGTGAACTTCAGGTTCTGTTGGAAAAAAATGTGTTTTACAAAATAAGATTTAGAGTGTATGACAAAGATATCTGAAATACAAATTTCTGGCTATCACACACACACACACACAAACACAAACAAAAATTATTTTAAAAGACCTCAGTGCTTTCTTTTCCTTATGCAAATATTAGATAATTTCACTGGAAGTATATTCAAGTCAGTGTTTATAACCGCCTAGTGAAAACAAATATATTCATCTATTGGTGCTTACTAACATGGGAATCAGTCATTTGCATATATGTTTAACTGGGGACCCTTTAATACTATTTTAATGTTTATGCACTTACTGAGTCTTTCCTATGTTCATGTCCTCAAACACATCTGAGAAAAATATAAAGATTGCAATATTTTCTTGACATTTAAATTTGTGCAAAGCAAAAAATTTTATACATAGAGGAAGGAGAGACATAATGTCGAGTTTTAATGGGAAAATGCTAATTACATAGAATAACCAAGAATGCTTTAAAGATAGATAAGACAGTATATTGCATTTATAAAACAACTGACATCCTAGTAAGTGAGCAGAGCTTCAGATAGATCTGACACTGGGGGTACAAGACATTGGTGAATGCTGGGGTGAATAGCAGTGGGACTCTATGGCTGAGTGCTTCATGAAACATGAGAGACTTGCTTCTTCATTAGACTGGAAGATTTCTTTAAGTTGAATTTTCAACATTGTGTTATGTGGCTGACAAATGCATGTACTCTATGTCCTGATACAATGACTCCATGGCTACCTGCATTCATATAAACGTACCTAGATACAGACACATACACACATACACACAATCTCAAGAAATTTAATAAGAATAAAAAGTATCTGTATGATTTGAAATAAAACATATGAGAGAAATTAATATTTTGTAGCTGATTGTTATAGTCATGCTTGTCACCATTTAAATTAATGAGTCAACCTATTACTTGTTTATTACTAACACAGAAATCTGTGAAAGTTACAAGTATCCTGTTTGCATTTTAAAGTTCCTAAATAAATCAACTGACCTACCTATCAACTAGCTTAATTATTGCACATTTCCAACATAATATCCTGTCAAATTTTCAAAACTATTACTTTCTCTTTTCTTGCAAATTTAACATGACTAGATTTGAAGATAGCTGTCAGTGTTAATTTTTCAATATGATATCAAAAATGTTATGGACATCCCCTTTACTCTTCACGTCAGTCCCTTATTTTCTTCTCTGATGTACTCATTTGTGTTATTTGTCATAAATTTGAACCAACATATTGATCTTAAAGTGGTAAGCAAAGCAGCACATGAATTCATCAATTCTGGAGTAGCACACAAATAATGAAAGTATCTGGAAATAGAACAATAATTGCACAACAATGGAAAAACATTAATGAAAAAGGATATTGCATTTCATCAATTTTGAAGCTTTTTACTCAGAGTATTACTATATAATGTCTTTGAAAATGAATAAGTATATTAGATACATAGTCAATATTTAAATAAACATAATATGTATTTTAAATTAACATAGAAACCTAGAATTTCATTAAAATTTAGTCTATCAAATACTGCTATAAATTGTGAAATATATTTTATTGAGAAGAACTTACCTTTCAGGAGATAAAAGGTAGTATTTTAATTATAAAGTGTACCTTTGCCAACTCAATTTTTGAGAAAATTATAATATTGCTGTTTTATAATACCAAAAATATGTTAATTTGTTGGAAATTTATTTATTCAATGTTAAGCACAATTTAACTCCCTTTTTCCTATCTTCCCTTTTTCCTCTTCTTCCTTCATCCTTTCTTCCTTCTTCCTTTCCTCCTTACCACATTTTTGTTAAGATTAAGATAAAAGAATCATGTTTATATCTTGTTCTATTTGAAGATGTGTAGCATTTTTCTGTGTGAACTGTTATCTCCTATGATAACAAAAACATTCTTTTATCTACTACTGTGGAAACTTCCTGAATATATCTGTCTATTTTTCTCTAAGTAGAAGGAATATACTCTATAAAACAATGATTAATAAATATTGCCCAGAAATGTATAAACCAGTATAAAGACATGTATTACCAGTACCAACTGTTACTTTCTTGGTTAAAATGTGAACTGTACTTTTCCCTGACTGTAGTCACAGGAACCTTGTCTATAGCATCACTACCACCAGCACAGGAGTAATACTATAAACCACAAGGTGATCATGTCTGCAACCTTATTAGTCTGTGTCATTTTATTGCTTCATCCCTGTAGCACCTGTATCCTATTATTTATTTATATACAGCAGATGATTCTAGTATCATTAAGGCTTAAATATATGATGTTCCCCATAGGCTTACAATCTGATGAGTTTGGGAGGATTTATTGGATCCCAAAGATTCTGATTCTTCAGCAGATTAGCCCCTTCCTGGTCTCATTATATGATGGTTTTATAGAAGATATTAGAAGATAGAAGGTAGGGCCTGTTCAGACTAAAGAGATCACTAGATGATGTTTTTGAAGAATATTTTATTTCTACAACCCCGATACTATTCTTGAAAGCTGTGAAAGAATTTGCTTTGCTCTCCTCCCTTGCATTCTCAATCCAAAAGCTTTATCTAACCCTAGGCCCACTTCAGAGAGAACAAAAAGAAACCTCTCAGACTATGTGCCTAAAATTAACCTTTCTCTCTTTAAACTATTTCAGGTCTTTATTGTAGTAATGAAAGACTAACTGAACACAAATGTGAGTATACATATCACTAGGCAAGGTACTATTGAAAGTTCAATATTATGTTCATTACACATCAGAAATGTGTGTATATAAATCCATGAATGGAATAAAAACAAATAACTCACTCAGTGTGGTATATCTGAATAAAAAAAAGAATACCAAAGATGAGAGAACCACATGCCAAGATACACGACCAGTAGATTACATGGGAGAAAGTTGGATCAAGATCACAAGGGTAATATAATTCTGAAGAGACTGTTCTACAAGTGGATATGATGTAGGACATGAGAGAAGTAAATTTTATGTAAAGAAAATAAAAAATATCCACTAGAAACAACCATCTGCTTATTCAAATCAATTTTATTAACATCACTTCCTCTTCTCTAAAGGTTCCCTTGTTTCAATTTCCTTTGAAATTATATAATGATTTCAAGATTACTTATATTCTTTCTCACCTCACCCATATAACTTTATCTCTGGCTGTTAACAAATGTGTTAAAATCTAGCCCAGTTAATAAATTCTTTAGCGAAAGTGCAGAAAAAAGAAACAGATGAGAATTAGTAATGGCAAAATAAGCAAAACCACATTTATTGAGGCTGAAACCAATTTTAGAATTGTTATAGTAATGTGAAGTTTCAAATTGTTGTTTAGTATTGAGACAGGGTCCATGTTGTTTGGGCTGGCTTTAAATTTGCTATGCAGATAAAGATGACCTTGAACTTCTAATCATCCTGTTTCTATATACCAGTGCAGTGTTGTCAATAAAACTCTGAACTTGAAGCTAGATAGGTACTCTACTGACTAGGCTACATTCTCTGCCGAGGCCTAATTTTAAAACATCTGTTAGCCATTTTTGCTAATAAATTATGCTAACTCAGTAATGTGATTTTCAGTTTTAAAATACAAGATAAGAATCCTAAAATAATTTAAACAATACAGTAATGATGATTTCATTCTTGCTCATATCTTGTTTTGACACCAAAATACTATGATTAGATCAGTTTGGGAAAAAAGCTGAAAAATAGGAATATAGTTTGTTATTCAGAAAATCATAGGAAAATATAAAAAATATTTGAACTTATATTTGATAACTAAGGATAATATAATCAATAAAAAACTGATTTCCTTCAGGGTGAATTGGCAACATGTTTCAGTAATCTCAGCACTGTGGAAGGTAGAAACAGGGATATAAAGAATGTAGTATTATCCTTTTCTACTTAGTAAACTTAAAGTCAGCCTGAGCTACATAAGGTTTGTCTCTAGAAAACATCAGCAAAACAAGAAATATCAAATGAAGTTCTATTTTGAAAATTATTGGCAAGTATATTCTTAAAAGTATTTAAAATAAAATTCATGTGAAAAATAATAGCTTATATTTATATTGGCAAAACTAATGACATGACCAATGATTAGTAAGCTCTCTTGCTAAGTGATTAAAGATGTTTGCAGTATTTAATGATTGATAGGAGTTGAAAGTAATACTGTACAATTCTAGTATTATCAAAAAGATACAAAGTTATATTTTATGAGTTAAACAAACAGTGTCTAGTAGCTCCAGTTCAGTGCAATAAATTTTATTGCCTTTTGTGCTTAAGAAAAATGCTAGGATTTATTTGTTTTAAATAATTCTCACATTTCATCCAAAATGACTCTAAATTAGTAAAAAGTTTCTGAAGTCTATATTAGAATATTAATCTCTCAGGACAGTGATCATAGGCAGAAAATTGGAACTAATCACTATTTTTCATTAAGTACGTGTGCTTCAGAAATGATTTAATAACAGGAAGTTAGATCCAGTTGATTATCACTAGTAGGAAACTTCCCCTCCTATTGCTACTGCTGTGTCTGTGCTTAGAACAGAAATAATGAGTTCATCTCACATCTACTTCCTCTAGCATAAGTATGTACCCCCAAGACTTTTAACAATAGCACAGCAACAATTTAGTTGTGTTTAGCAAAGAATAATTATATGGGCATAATTTTTATTTAAATATAAACAGCCTGATCCACAAAGTAAATACTAATTTGGCATAAAATATTTTGGACAGTCTTACTGAGATGAGGTAGAAAGAAAAGTCTCACTGTAACAGAATATAAGTAATCTGACTATTAAACTTGATTTCTTGGTAACTCCCATAAATTTCTCAAAGGCTTTAGAAGATTGTTAGATTCCACACACCTTGGAATCCCCTGCCCTTTCTGGGAATGTGAGGAGAAAAGAGAGTGACTGGGAGGGGTCTGGAGGGGGGAGGAAGCTTGAAAGGGCAAACAAATAAAAAAAAAGAGACTTTATCCAAAAATAAAAGAGATAATAAAAGTAAAAAAATAAAAAAGATGGTAGGAAGTACATGTTATTTTTATAACTATGACTTAAATAACTTGGAAGACTAGAGATAAGGATAGGTACTTGTAAACTGGATTTTTAAGATCTATATTTAAGACCAAGAAGACAAGTTTGCATTACTATGGGCAGTGACTAATCTTGGCTAATGGTGGAAATGTGATGAGACTGTTAAAAGGTATAATATTAGCTATTCAAACTTTGGATCTATGTCACTGCTTAATTTAAATAATATAAAACAGGACACTAGCAACATCTATACCTTCTTAAAGCACCAACAGATGCCTGGCTAGTTTAATAATGGCAGCAAGTGTTCACAAGTAGCTTTCTGTGGTGGAAATGTTCTCTGTATGCTGTAAATAAAGGACTGGTTTGGCCTATGTAGAGCACCGTAGAAAGAAGTGGGTGGAGGATCAGAGCACAGGCAGGTAGACGGAGGTAGAGTTAGTCAGCCACCATTCGACCCCCAAAGGAGGAACATGTAGAGGTATAGGTGAGCCACGGGCTGAGCCACTTGGTAGGAAGATTAGTGGAAATGGGTTAAATTAAGATGAAAGAGCTAGCTAGTAATATGCTTAAGACATGGTCCAAACAGTATAAAGTATATAAGTGTCTGATTCATTTCTTTGGGGGACAAAAGCTGCCGCGGACCAGGTTCCAAACCTCTGCTACAGGCCAGGTACAAAACCCCGGGCCCAAATGGGCACGGGAAACTTTCTACAACAGCTTTCTACAAAAATAATTGTCTCATTCACATTTCTCTCCTTCACTGTATGCATCTTTCAATATGCAATCATAAAACTGTGATATTTTGCACACAAGTCATTTTGCACACAAGTCATGACACAGCCTGATGAAAGAGCAAATATCCAACCACGTATTTAATGATGTTGGAGATATATTAATACTCTCATTACATGAATCAAACAGTCAAATAATGTGATTTTTCATTTTCCCCAAAATTTACTCATTATTCTAGTGTTAGTCATTTAGTCTTTAGTCTACTGCCTAAAGTAATACTAACTTCTATTTTAATAGTATAACATTGCTGGTTACAGAATGGAATTTTCAAATATACACTAAAATATACATTTTTTTTCTATTTCAAGACAAAGTTTGTCTATGTAGCTCTGGATGTCTGGTACTCTCTATGTAGACCAGGATAGCCTAAAACTCATGGAGACCTGCTTGCCTCTATCTCATAAATATGTGGATTAAAGGAATACACCACAACAGCCTAGCTAAAAATGCAACTTTTAGACACAAAATTTATATTAAAATCTTTCCAACAATTAAAGCTGAAAGTACTGATGATTGCACTGGTAAAATTTAACAAACAGAAAAAAGTTTATGTAGTCTTACAAAATGTAAAATAAGTCATTTCTCTACCATTCATTTAGGTTTTCCATTGGCTAGAACACAAAAACCAAAATATTACACTTTTAAAGAAAAATTAAGCTACAACTAATCATACATATGAATATAGATGCAAAGCCTTTAAACAAATAACATCAAGCAGAGCCTAAAATTAGATAAAAGCATAGTACGTAAGAAGAGAGTGGAGTTTATTCTTGGAATGTAAACCTGGTTCAACAGTGAAAACTAATGAATATAATGTACCATATCAAAAGACCACAGGATAAAAAACAAATTTAATGAGCTAAGTGAGGTCTATAAACTTTTGATATTATTTATTAAAACAAAAGACACAGAATGCTATAACTACCAGGCAACTTCCTTAACCTGATTCACATTGTTCCTGAAAAATCTGTATTTAACATAAGATATAAATAATGAGAGAATAAATATTTTCTCCTATAGTCATAAACAAACCAAGATGCTCTTCTCCTCTTCTCTTTATGTTCTTCTTCAGTATTATATTGGATAGTAATGTGTGTGTGTGTGTGTGTGTGTGTGTGTACATGTTCTCATCATTAAAAGATATAAGAGGAATTAAATACATACATGTATAAACAGTCTAATAGTCTAAAAATTTAACATGTCAGTTCTTTTAAGATTAATTCTTCTCTAGACTTTTACATACAAAAATGCAAAAAATTTAAACAATTAAAAAAATAAAAACAAAGAAAAAGGTATAATATGAGTGCTGTAGTGTTATAATCCTGTACTTGTCAGTATGCTCAGGGTTTTGGGTTTAATTCTCCTCACAAAAATTGATATTCTCAGTGTTTAATCAATGGGTATAGAAAGACAAAATAAAATCAAGAAAATGATAAACAAATGGAAAAGAGAATTTACGAGGATGCATATTCAGTAAGTTCAGAAAATATAGTGCCTCATTACTTCTTATGCATAACTTGAAGCACTCCATATACACATATGTATATATTTGTATAAACCAAACTATAAAAATTGTTTTACAAAACACTATAGCTTTAATTTGAGATAAAAGAACAAGCATTGATCTGAAAACTGTGAAAGAAAACCAATATTACAAAATGTTTCTCATTAATCTTTTGATTTTAGTCATTTTTTTGTAAACCTATAACTAGAAAAGAGCCTGAATTAATCTACTTAGGCTAAAATGATCAGAGGCATCCTATCTGTATGGGTGATTAGGAAGAATCATATACACACAAAATTTTAACTAAGAAGGGTGTTGGATATGTAAATTAGTGATTATAGTAATGACTATGTAGTGTATATGCCTATCAACTCATCTCTTTGTATGCTTTATGTATATACAATTTTAATGTCTCAATTATCCCTTAAAGCATAATAACATAGAATAAAAACAACCCACATTAACAGTCATAAAAACTTATTTCTGATATGTTTGCTATATATTAATTTTCTTTTCTTTGGCATATATCTTCTTGTTTAGGGTATGTGAAATAGTTTTGCCATTTTGAAAAGGTTCATGTATGAATTTCCTATAGTTATATCAATATGATGGTAATATTTATCTTTATTAATTCAGTATTCTTCATACTATAATTATGCTTTGTCTCACCTAGTTTAGTGATTCTCAAAATTTAGTGTGCATTGTAGTCACCTACAATGCTTTCTCAAAAACATATACTGACATTTCACTTGTAGTGGAATTCAGGTGTAAACTGGCAAAGCATGGAGTCATGTCTCTGGTGTACCTGGAGCCTCAATGGGGACATGGTTAGACCCCATTGGGACGTGGAAGCATTAACCTTCCTTCCTGTTTTTTCCTGCATTCTCAGGGAGTGGATCAAGCCATCCATCATGAGACATTTCCACTCTCCAAAAATTGTCTTAATGTTCAATTTATATCAGTGAGTATTTATATAACCCCCTAATAAAAACTAATTATTTATATGATATATTGCTAGTATATATTTTATAATATCTAGTGTTCAATGTGGGGCCAAACACCCACTTAAAACCTCTAAAAACTTTAAAAAAGTTCTAGAGCACAAAAAGAGAGCCAAAAGTAGCTTCCAAATTATATTTCTAAAGTGAGTTATAGTACAGAGTGGCGTGTAGAATTAAGCTACAAAATGGCTCTAGGCTTGCAGCAGGCAATTTAAGCTACACTAAGGCCGGCTACCAAAGTCTCACAAAAGACTTATAATAAACAACAAACTACGTATAATCAATTTAAGGTTTCTGTTTATGTTAAACATCAACAAAACAGAGTCAAAGACAGTTTTCTTAATAGCAACATATTCTAAGATTGTTCTGTTTGCACTGGCATGCAGATATGCAGCACCTTTATGAGTGACTTCTTCACTCAGCATTAGCAGCAAAATCTATGTAGCTCTTTAAGAGACTACTATCAAATACTTAAGTATAGTGAGCAGTGGACAATAGTGCACTACTTAGTGGCATGTAAAAGCTAAAAATCCCCAAAATAAAAGTGATTAAAAAGTTCTACAATGTTTAATACTAATCTAAAAATTTAAAAAATAAACTTGGCTGCAGTACCTCCACAATATTAAAAAAACCCTGGAAAGTCAACAATAAAAACGCTATATAGTCTAACATTTTAAAAGCTCTTCTAGTTAAAAAGAAAAGATAATAATACCCAATAAAACAAATTCAAATAAAAAAACCTCACTGAGTTACAATATACATAAAATGTACATAGGCTTTAAAAAATAAAAAAGCCCCTAAAGAATAAAAATGTAATATAATAATATAATAAACTACATAAAAATAAAAAACCACAAAAGTCTAAATTATACTTATTATTGTGTTTTCTTTTAATTTTTTAACTGTTAATGATCTAACTATAAAAGTACTTAAATACAAAGGCTACCAATTTAAACAAACATATGTATTTTATAAAATCTTGACTTTAAAATTTGTGTCTGAAGATATGTTACTTTAAAAAAAGTTCTACTGTTTTTTCCACAAAACTTAAAAGTATATAAATTGCTTCCAAGCAAATATAGTTTCATCAAAAAGACCATCTAAAAATTCTTTTATAAACAAGATAGTCATATCAGCTTCAAGACTACAAACTAAGATAATCCAGCCTTAAGCCCTCAAAAGATTGCCAATGACCCTTAATCACCAAAAAGTAATAATAAAAAACTATGCCCAAATTCTCAAAATATTATTTCTAAATGTTTATTTTCTTTATAAATAGTTAATAGTCATAGTTAATCTCTTTCTGTAAAAAAGGGAGTATATTATATAAAAAGATAGATTATTAAATTTACTCTAATCCAAAAATCAACTATTAATCTTAAAATATTTTAAATTAGTATATATTTTAGTTTATTGATACAAATTTAAGGTCAATTTTGTTACGCTGTGAATATTTTTCTACTCTTGTTTAAAGTATGATGTTTACACACCTTATTTAAAATTATAATATATAATTAAAAATACAGATTTATAGGTGTCTATGATAACCAAACATGTTAGTTAGATTTATTAAGTCACAAAGATATATTTTAATTAGGTTTAGGGTTAGGTAAATTGAAAACCTGGGGGAGGAAGAAAGGAGAGGTGGGGAGAGAATATGAGTAAATGGGATGGTTGAGTTGTGGAAGTCTTATCCTCTTAGATGAGTAAATGGAGGTGTAGGATGGGGGAAGCTTAGGAGTAAGTGGTAGGAGGGGAGGAAAGTGGAATTGTGGTTGCCATGTAAAATCAAACTTTTAATTTTAATGAAAAATTAAAAAAATGTTTAAAAAATGTGTGTGTGTATGTGCGTGTGTTTGTATGTAACATATACATCCATAATTTGGTTGTGGTAATCATATCATACAATGAGTATATCAAGTATGTGGTGGAATGTTCTCTGTACGATGTAAATAAATAACTGTTTGGACCCATGCAGGGCACCGTAGAAGTGGGTGGAGAATCAGAGGCAGCCAGGTAGAAGGAGGGTGGAGTTAGTCACTCTGCATCAGACCCCCAAAAGGAGCAGACATGTAAGAGGTACCGGCCAGCCACGGGCTGAGCCACGTGGCGGGAAGATTAATGGAAATGGGTTAATCTAAGAAGAAAGAGCTAGCTAGTAATGTGCTTAAGATATGGGCCAAACAGTGTTAAAGTTTATAAGCGTATGATTCATTTTTTGGGGGGGACAAAAGCCGTGGTCGCACAGACCAGGCTCCAAACCGCCGGCACCACACGTGCGCCAGGCACAAATCTCCAGACCCAACACGGGTCAGGAAAAACTTACTACAACACAAGTATATTGATATATTATCAAGAATACTTTGAGGACATACAGTCTTTGTCAATTAAACATTTTTATAATTTAAAATAGATTGCAAAATTTGTATAAAAATAAGAATGTGAAGTATTTTTTTATGTCACCCATATTTATAGGAATTTCAACATTGACTTTGAAAGTACCTCATTTGTGCTGAAATTCCTCCATCACTGTTTTTTTTTCATTTACAAGACAGTTGTTTAATGAATATGTAATTATCTTTAGATTCATAACTTATAAAAAAGAGAAAGACCAGCTCCAAGTCTTGTGTGTCTTCAAAATATAACATTATTGCTGCCCATCTATTCCTACATGTTTCATTCACCTATCTCTTTTTTTTTAAGTATTTTTAAAAAAAACTATAAGGGACATGATCTAAAGCAACAGAAAACTTATCTAGTTTCTAAATAGTTAATTATAATAAGTATTAATAAGAGTAGAGAAAAATTAGTGCCATATCTTATTGCATAGGCTTCTAGGCTAAAACCAAATTCTCAGCATGTAATACACAGCTTTTCCAACTTTTCTACTATCTTAATATTCATTTATATAAAGAAAACTGCCACTCTTTTTCACTGTGATATTCTTCTAAAAATATCCTAGTAAAAATTTATGTTATGCAAAGATAGTATTTTGAAAAATTAACATTAAAGATATAAAACACAATTGTTTTCATTTAATTTGAATACATCCTAGGTGACAGATGATAAGATAATATCTGTAAGAATCTTCCATAGAGTAATGATTTTTTTTCTCCTTTTCCCCTAGTACTTCCCACTAATGAAACAATAAACCCAAAAAGCACATTTAATCATGTGCAAGAAAATAATCTGTTTTCAAAGGTACTAAAGTCACTATTTAGCTTTTTAGATATAAATTGTATTGTTTTATTTTTTTATTTTTGTAGGTGGCTCAGAAGTTAAGAGCACTTGATTGGTTCCTGGCATGTATGTGAGGTGACTCACAACTATATCTAATTCTAGCTCTAGGGGATGTGATGTTTCTGACCTCCTCAGATATCTACACTTAAATGAACATATCCTGATACCAAAACACAATCACTATACATTATTTATAAAATTCTAAATTTATTATATATGTTCTTTGATGGTCTCTTCTCATGAATATTTAAATTTATAAGTCATTTTGAGGTTAAAGTAAAGGAAGAAATGCAATTAGGCTCTTGATCAAGCAGTCCTGAATCATATATGAAAGATATCCAAATAGTAGTTTTAAAACATAGCTTAAGAAGTCAGGAATACAGGGTGAATTTCAATCATAGGGGTTAGGGTACAAGTAGAGACAAAAATTACTTAATTAAAAAAAACCCAAGTCAGTATTCTTTTCTTTTTTTTCTCTTTATTTATTTTGTATTTATCAAGAAAAACAGCAAAATGAATTTAAAATGCTGATAAGTTAACAATAACTATAAAGAAAATAAAAATCATAAGCATGACTTATCAAGGGTGATAATGCAAATCAGTTTGCTACACATAAAATTACTTTGTGTTCAGCTTTCCCTCTGAATTTTGTTTTCTATCCCTGTATATCCTTATTCAAGGTCCCTTCCCCCTCCTGCCACATCAGGTCATTTTTTCTTCTCCACAACTCCCCATCCCCTCCCTGGGCCGGCAGCAGACAGTCCCATGGTCCAACTGACCCAATAATACTTAGTTCAGTCTCCACTCCTGGCAAATCCAGTTTTGTCACCCCTCCCTCAAGAGTGAGTCAGGTATTCCTATAGGTGTAGTAGGATCCTAAGGGTCAGTCCAGGATGTTTCTGATTCATAACAAAAATGATGCAAAAAATTAAGAATACGAAGTTCACACCCTACTTGTTTTTATCTACCCATCCCATGAATTACTCATTTACTTTCTATCCTTTACAGTCATCCTTCTGGAACTTGTTCTGTCCACCACATACAGTTCTTCTTACCATTCATATTTATACTGAATGTTGTATAAAGAAAGACTTCATTTATTTTTCAGTAACTATCAACAAGCTTTGCAGTGAATTTATTCTCAATCTATCTCATATATTTCTACTATATATAAAAAGAGAATCTACCCTGATTTTTTCAGTAATTTATCTTAATTGATATTTTTTAATATTTTGGGGGGGTTCATAGTAACTTCATGGCTTCAAGAATCCTCAGTCCTCACATTTCTAGAGTCTCTCAAAATTAGTACTATATACAAAATTAGTGCTATATATAAGTGCCCATGCCTATAGGGTACTTCTTAAGAGCGATCAGTAAATAAAATTTAAATTTTGTATTTTATGGGAAAATAAAGTCAGTTATGTTATAGATTGACTAATACCTAATTTATACTTAATCAGTTAATCAATACATGGCGATTGAATTTCAGGTCCCCCCCCAACGACACTTAAACATTTTATATAGGGACCAGGGATAATTATAGAAGAGTTGGCATAAAAAATATGAGATCTTGAAGATAGTAAGAAGGGTTGTGAAAGGTCATTTTTTCATGACACAGCCAATCTGTTGATAACTTCTCAACAGCTCTAGCTATTTGCAATAAGTGTGTGTAAGACTGGGTTAGTACATCACAAATCTGAGAAAAACCTAAGAAATCTTATCTCTCTATATATAGACCAATTTTTAGTACTCAAATTTTAGGAAGAATACAGTGTATCCAAACCTCAGCGTATCTCACTAGTGACAACCAAGTCAGAGCAGAGACTTGAGATCACTTCTCTAGTAACTTTGCTATGGTTCATTAAGCATCAGTGTCAACTCTCAAGTAGTGTAACACCCATGATAAGAAAATTGGTGCAAGGAAAACAGTGTCAGTGAGTTTCAAGGACTACTGAGAGTGCACTTCTGAAACAATCTGGGTGCACTAGTGGGGACTGAGAATATGGGGAGTAATTTTAAAGAAATATAATGTATATATTAAATATCTATTTTTCTTATAAATTATATATTTAAGTTTTATCCACAGTGCAATGGTGTTATGAAGTAGTACTTTCAGAATGCAACATAGGCTAGCTAGTGTTGGGATATAAAAATAGCCGCTACCCATAAGTGAATAGAAGAGACGGCTGATAAAATAGACCTTGTTGTCATATATATCCCTGGACATCCCAAATACATTTCTATTAGAATAAATTTTATTATATATGACACGTGCTTTATGAAATTTTGCTCTGCTAGACTGAGCAGCTAGAAAATGAGGCTTTACATGAATATAATATCTATATTGCTTGTGGGCCTGGGGAACCTAAAATATACGCAGAGCTGAGGGATATTTGCTGACCGGCCTTAAGGAATAACCTAAAGGAATGAAAAAATGTAGTCAGAAAATTTTTCCAAACCAGAGTGTTTAGAGCATATCCAAAGCAACAGGCAGGTAATGACTAGGACTTTTATCCCAGGCATAGCCTGCCATCTTCCCTCCTCCCACTCCCATCCCCACTTCACCTCTTTTCTGTCTCCATTTGGAAGGGGCAGGTCTCCTGTGAGTATCAATAAAAAATGGCAACTTGACATGATGAATAGGGTCCCAGGAGCCAGTCAAAGAGTCAAAGACAGTCCCTGTTCATTCTGTTAGGAATTCTAAAAGAGGACTAAACAACATAACTACTTAAATGCACTGTGCCTAGGTCTTAAATTTTTAAAGAAAACACCTGTGTATGCAGCTTGAAAAAGCTTGGTTGAATGTTCAATATAATGCAGTGAGATATTACATGAGTCTATTATTCCCAAACAGTCAATGGTCTTTCAATGTATAGAGAGTGGGATTTCACACCTTAAAACTGAAAAATGGTCAAGGTCCCAACATGCCACTTTCTGAAACATCAATTACTATCATTTCATCCCTTTTCTAGCTAAATCTTGAGCTTTCTTTAAAATTACTAATACAAGAAAAATTCCTTGGCAGAAGATATAAATACCTTAAATTCCCTCAAAGTTTAAGAAACCAAAGATTTTTAGTTTCATTTAATATAGAATAAATATTTTTATGAAAAATGAAAAATAAAGGGATATTCTGATCATATAAATTACAATCAAGGGAAAAGAAAACAGACTGGCTTCTTGCAGCTTCATAGAAGATTCAGTGAAAAATCTTGTTGCAGTTGCCCTCAATGCAGACTTCCCCATATTGAGCTACCTTCATTTTCACTCCTTGTACCCTAACTCAAACCACCCAATTAACATAATGTGGAAACATGACGTTTATTTTTGAAAGATGCTAATAAGGCAAGGAAAATAATAAGTAACCACATATCAAGGCATAAATATGCTGTACATGTTATGATTTTCCATGTTCACTAAGCCATTAACAAAAGTGAACACTGATCTGAAGGACAAAGAGAGTAGCTGAGAGCCTTACTTCTTCCTTTCCTATTTATACAATTTTTTTTCTAAAGAAACCTGAGCAGGAAAGATATATATGGGAAATTACCCTACAAAACACAAGCACCAACAATTCCACAAAACAGAATTGTGCTAGCTAGTTTTCAATACATGTTCGACACAATTCGAGTTATTTTAGAAGAGAAATACACAAATGAGAAAATCTCCCCCAACACCTCGCCTGTGGGCAGCTAAGGGACATTTTCTTGACTAATGATTACTGTGAATCGGCCCATTCCACAGACTGTTATACTGGGTAGGTAATCCTGGGTGATACAAAAAGCAAGTTGAGAAAGTTACAAGGTACAAGCCAGTAAGTAGCATTTCTCAGTGGTCTCTGCATCAATTTCTGCCTTCAGGTTCATGTCTTCAGTTCCTGCCCTGACTTACTAAATGATGTACAACAAAGTATAAAATGAAATAAAATCCATTCTTTTGAAGTTTCTTTTCGTAATGGTGTTTTTGAACAGAAATAGGAACCCTAACTAAGACAAAAATTAATAAATAAATGAAAATAAAAATAGAGAGTCAAAGGCATCAAACCAAAGAGTAAAAAAAAAATCATATAAAAACTACAGATGATATTTCGACTTGAAACTTTTCTATATATTGTGGTAGGTTTAACACTTACTCACAAGAATTCCATGCTGACATTAAAATTAATCTGAAGAGAAACAAACAATTATTTAATAAAATTTAATGTTTATATTTTGTTGTATTTTATTTGACAAATATGAGTAAAATCATACACTCAAAGAAAAATTTTGGCACAGTACAGAAATTATGATTGGAAGATTATACAACAAATTTTGAATTCTACAATATGTAAGATCAATTCCAGAACATACTAAAGAAAATTCTTGGTTGTAGCTGGCTGGACCATAGAAATAAAATGGATTTCTGTGAATAATGCCATATCAAAGTGAGTAATAATATAAACAAATTAGTAGATAAATAAAAACACTGATTCTACTTTTACTCAGTTTAGTATCTTTCTAAAATAGACTTTATACATTTTAAATATTTTTTCCATTGGTTGCCTTTTTCATTGGTCTGTAAGCAGTAGTTATCATGAGTGATCCAAGCTGCAAAAAAAATACTGTCCTTAACTTTAAGAAATTATCTAAGATCAGCCTCTACTCCTGGCAGATCCAGTTTTCTCCCCCCCTCCCTCAAGACTAGGTCAGGTGTTCCTCTAGGGGAAGTGGGATCCAAGGAGTCAGTCCAAGGTGTTTCTGATCCCAAGCTGTTCAGTGGTTGTGGCTTGCAGCTTGGGCATACTTTGCTTTTTCCTTGTTTGTTTGTTGGTTTGTTGAGAGTTCACTAATGAGTGAGTACATCCCCTGCTTATCTTTCTGGGTTTGTGATAACTCACTCAGTAGGATATTCTCCAAATCCATCCATTTGCTTGCAAATTTTAAGATGTTATTTTTTTCTTACTGCTGTGTAGTACTCCATTGTGTAGAAGTACCACAGTTTGTTAATCCATTCTTCAGTTGAGGGGCATCTAGGTTGTTTCCAAGTTCTTGCTATTACAAATAACGCTGCTATGAACATAGTTGAGCTAATGCCTTTAGAGTGTGACTGTGCAACTTTAGGGTATACACCCAGAAGTGGTATTGTTGGCTCCTTGGGGAGACTGATTCTCAATTTTCTGAGAAACCGCCATACTGCATTCCAATGTGGCTGAACAAGCTTACACTCCCACCAACAATGGAGGAGTGTTCCCCTTGCTCCGCATCCTCTCCAGCATGAGCTGTCTTCTGTGTCTTTTATCTTAGCCAATCTAACAGGTGTCAGGTGGTTGGCTGATCTAAGCAATATTGGGACAGCGGGAACTTCGGACTGCCTGCTGCCTGCCCAGAGAGGGGATGAGGAATTGTGGAGAAGAGAGAATGACCTGATGTGGTGGAAGGGGGAAGGGACATTGAATAAGGATATACAAGGATAGAAAGTGTGACTTCTTTGTTCATAACAATAAAATAAAAATAAAAAATAAAAAAATAAATTATCTCATATGAGAAAATGTATTGTCAGTTTATTAATCAGACAACATACATAAGGTAGAAAGTCACAAAATAATCTCTATCTTTCTCTGACTGTCAGTTAATTTACCTCTTTTCAACAACTATAATAAAATTTTAGTTTTCTTATAAATACTTTGTGGTTGAATAGGTTAAATTCCTACTTAGGAAAAAAAAAGACTTGTAATAGGAACTAAGAATAAATCTACTATCTTAAAACGAATTAAGTGCTATTATCAATTTAACAGATCATTTTCTTTATATTTAGAACTTTACTTCACTGTATCTTAAATAATAAATAACAGAAAAAAGCATATTTTAAATGGAAATAAATGTCAAAGCCATATAAACTACTACAGTAATTTCCATTAATAATCTTGACTTCAGTGTCAAATAGTTACATAGTTTAAATGAAAGTAAACAAATGTAAAAATTAGTATGATTGAAGTGGCATTTTTCCAGTGGATAATTTTCTTTAAAAGCTTGTCCAAATATATTATAAAAACCTTAGTAAGCCTCTATTATTGCAATGCGTTTCCTCCATGTTTCTGAAAGGCACTTCCATTTCCTGACATTTTTCTGTCTAGGAGTTGTGTAATTTTATGATACACTAATTTACTGCATTTTATGTATGTAAAAATTTATATTATCTATACTGATAATATTAACATGTACAACTCTTAAGTTTTTAAGACATAGATGTGTATTTTCTATGATTAAAAGTTTTATTATTGATTTTGTCATGATAAATTACCAAATTCATAGGAATATAAAATCATAGATGAGAAAATTTATTTTGATTAGCATCAAATGGTTGTATACTACATCACCAAGTTTATAAGAATTTTTTTATTGTGAAGTTGTTACATGGTAAATATTTTTTATGTTCTTGTTGCATATTTTAAAGTATAATAGGCTTTGATATACACAGACTGCTAAAATTACTACAGTCTGGTATATTATCCTACATTAACTTGCTTTATCTCATGTAGTGATACTACTTGAAGTAGCCATTTATTTGCATAGAGTTACCACCATACAATGCAAAATTTACTGTCCTGCTATAATTAGGATCACAGTCATAAGTGTAATAAAACAAATTTTATCTTATAAATAAAAGGTTCAAACAAAATGACATCCACTAAAATTTTTATTCTTGTCCCGCCTCACTTGAAATCAGGTCACATGACATGCACTGACATCACTGCTCCAAAGGACCTTCAGGTTGTTGACAAGTACCCAAACCCAGCACCTTTCATTTGTCTGACAGAAGAAGTTTATAAATCTTTGATTTATTCTCCATATCTCCTACCTCATTGCATTCAGACAGGACCATCTCATGAGTAGCATGATGTGTCACCTGCAGTACTTTAGGTAGAAATACTCATGTGATAGGATTGAAATAGGCCATATATTTCTAATGGAATGCTCTCCATTCCCACAGTGCTTTGATTAACTTGGTTTCAAGCAGCCTAAAAGAGAAGAGCTTCTCACCAACCATGAGTATTTATATTCACGGTTTTACTCAAAATATTCAAATAGAGATAAAGTTTTTATTTCAGATCATTTGATCCTTTATATATATTGTGATAATCTATGACATACACTGATAACAAGATATCTATTTGGAAGAGATTTTCAGCCCCTAAAGGCCAGTAAATATTATGATATGAAATGTAACTGAATACTATTTTGTGAATTGTATGTTTGATAGTTATTTACTGACTAAATTTTATTGTTTGTCCATCATTATGATACAGACATGCACAGAGTAGGACCAATGTGTCATTGTAAAAGTACTTACAAGGGTCCCTAAGCATGAGAAGGCTAGGATGGGCACATGAAGAAGACTCATAATGTGTAATCATTGTTCTGGGTAAGGTTACAGTGCTGGGGGATGTGAGTTCAATATAAATGAATAAATATAAATTTATTAAATGTGTTTAAACAAAAACACACTCAAAATACTGCATGTATTGATATGTTGATGAGACAATTACTTCAGGCTTGTGGGACCTGGCTCTTTGTTCCCCTAAGCAATGATTCAATAGTAGTGAATGGTAAGGCTTAAAGCCTTTCTAAATTTCAAAATATTAGTTCTTTATTTCATTGAACGAACATGAAACACAGAAACTAAAAATGTCTGAAAGTATTTTGGACTATATTATAGAAGAAAATGATTTATAAATTTAGACTTTCTTCTGCAACCAAAAATATATCATCTCAGCTTCACTATGCATACTTAAAAAGCTGAGACATTTATTTTAGATTCCTTCTAAAATAAAAATTCTAGCTACTTAAAACAAGAGAGTTTTGGAACTGTTAAAAGCATAAAAATGATACATCAAACATTGATCAATGTATTAAAACTTATCAGCTTTAGCTAAATTAAGATTTTACAAATGTAGGGAAAGTTTACTTTAGTGTTTGAGGTAGTTTCTTAAGACTTATTATTTAAAAATCACAAAAATAAAATTTTACTTTGCATTATAACAACACAGACAATAGCTACCAGTAGGATCTCTCATCCTATGGATTCTGATAAAACAAGGACAACATAGAATAATTAAGTGGTTGATAATACTTGTAAATGTGATAACTAAAAGTTTGAAATTAAAATTAATTTACGATACAAATTAATGAAGATAAAAATAATTAATTAAAAGTCACCAATTAATTTAAATAAAGTTTATTCTACAAATACAAAGGAAACCTGAAGTTGGAGTCTTTTTAAAACCATTTATATCTAAATTTTGCCAGCACAAGCCACAGTTTCATGAAGGTACTGTTTCACTCTATCCCATCTAAGCTTAATACTGCAATCTAGATGAGTCAGCTTCTTGAGGTTTGCATGGTAACTGCAATTCCTGGGGGAAAGTGTCATAGTTCTGCAAGACATCAGAAGAAAAGATGACAAGAAGGGACTTCAAAAGAAATTTTCTGATCCCAAGCTGTTCGGTGGTTGTGGTTTGCCGCTTGGGCATGTTTGGCTTTTTTTCTTGTTTGTTTGTTTAGAGACCACTAGTGAGTGAGTACATCCCCTGCTTATCTCTCTGAGTTTGTGAGACTTCACTCAGGAGGATATTCTCCAAATCCATCCATTTGCCTGTGAATTTTAGGATATCATTTTTTCTTACTGCTGCGTAGTATTCCATTGTGTAGATGTACCACAGTTTGTTAAACCATTCTTCAGTTGAGGGACATCTAGGTTGTTTCCAGGTTCTTGCTATTACAAATAATGCTGCTATGAACATAGTTGAGCTAATATCTTTGGAGTGTGAATGTGCCTCTTTAGGGTATATACCCAGAAGTGGTATTGCTGGGTCCTTGGGGAGATTGATTCTCAATTTTCTGAGAAACCTCCATATTGTATTCCAAAGT